>JAGVVM010000799.1:0-35313 GCA_019149425.1 Psidium friedrichsthalianum | reverse complement strand
AGTAGAGGAGCACAAGTCCATTTTCTGGGTAGTACCTGCTAAAACCCAACGAGAACCTTAACCCAGCAAATTCGCTTTTGCATGCATCAAGTGAAAAATCTGTTGGGAAACGAAGGAGAAACAGTAGAGAGCACAAGTCCAGTTTCTGGGTAAGTACCTGCTAAACCCAACCGAGAACCTGAACCCAGCAAATTCGCTTTTGCAGCATCAAGTGAAAAATCTGTTGGGACTCTGAAAAGGCCGGGAAATTCACCAGAATATCCATCTTGGTCGCCCCAATATCAGTATTGTAGACAGATGGTTTACTTGTTATTTGAAGAGGTCCGCAATCTGAAACTGGCATTCTTGTCATTTTGTTTTGCAGCAGTAATTTAGCCTGTTTGAGCGAATCGAGGACACCATGTGCACCGGCCGTTCCATGTGGAACTAAGCAATAGTGTTCAGCTTGGTTTCCATGAGCTTCGACTTTATGAGACGTGTCACTAGCAGAAGGCGAAAAACCATGTGCTGATTGCTTCCCTTGAGAATCACCATAACCCATATTAAGGTGGTTTTGT
This sequence comes from Psidium friedrichsthalianum, assembly GCA_019149425.1. Taxonomy (NCBI): domain Eukaryota; kingdom Viridiplantae; phylum Streptophyta; class Magnoliopsida; order Myrtales; family Myrtaceae; genus Psidium; species Psidium friedrichsthalianum. The sequence continues at coordinate 34,756 of JAGVVM010000799.1, read as the reverse complement.
CCCGGAGAATAGTTGCTTGCCAAGCTCTCTTGTTTACCTTTTCTATTTGATGTTGAAGACATATGTTCTTGATTGGGGGACTTATCAACTGGGACAGAATATTTCTGACTTTGTGCGGATTCCACTCCGGGCTGCGGACCTTGATGGAAGCTTTCTGATTGAGTTCCCAACAACTTGTTATCAGAGGAAGCACCCTCAGCTCCAAGTTCAGATTCAATGGTTTCCATTGCAACTGTCAGTGGAGGATACAGAGCCTGGTGCTTTATTTCATCCCCCTCCTCAGTAACATCTGAGTGGTTACCAGGATCACATGAATCCTATAGATGATGATCGACAGAGAAGTATGTTAATTGCATGCACTAAGTATAAAATAAAGAGCATGGGATTATTTATGAGCCTGGGAAAACCCATGTGCACGACCTCATGCAATACAACCTTCAAAGTAGCAATTTATAACGCAATAGTCACTTCTCACTTTCTTATTTCCTTTTGCATAGCAATGAAGACATCCTTTGCTTTTCTAATTTTTCTAACTTCATGTCAATTAGAGAGGAGAGAAGTGCATGTTCTCTAAAGGCAGGTTCCAGAGGAAGCATACCGGCGTACTGCTATTATTTTCTCTGAACTTCTCTTCCCAATCTCTTTGTGCCTTTTCCATTGCTTCATATTGGCCAATCAGTTGTGCTTGATGTTCTAGTGCCCTTTCCATGTCTCTCTCTCCTCCGTCATCATTGTTCTTGAGGACACCACCGACTCCATTTCCTTCATTTTCTACCCGTCCTGAAACTGGACTCTTGCTCACTTCTTTTTCGAAGTGCAATTCAGGATCATCTCTAAAGACCTCACACCCCATTTCAGATAAGTCTGGCAAGTCTCCGAAGATTTGGCGTCTTCGTTTTCTTGAGAATCAACTTTAGCAGACCCATTCATCACCCCAGAGGATTCTAGTCTGCAACAAAAGAAAGCTGATGTATCAATCTTCCATGAAGAGCTTAATTCTTTAAAGGAACAGTGCAAAGGAAGTTTCATATCATCCATGTACTGGATTTTGCAGAGCATTCAAGTGACTCAGAGATCTGGGTGACTTAAAGCAGAATCTGCCAAAAAACGCGCCTGGATAACCTCAATTGCCCACTCTAGTCCTGCAGGTGCTGAGTATAATGAAATGAACTTTGCTGGACTGGAATGACGGCCTATACAATTAAGCTTCCTCTTGGATACAAATCTCTGAACCTATGACCTTTCTGACTCTCCAGCTTAGACAATAAATTACTATGCTTGCACAAGGATGTCAATCAATGACTCATGAAGTATGACAAACACACCAACACACAAGGTCTCACTACTATCTCGTGATTATCAAAAAGGAAAAGGAAGCTCACGAACCTTTGATCCTTCTGTCTTATTTGGCGGCATGATTTTCCTGGGCGATGTTTTGAAGATGAGGACATTGTTCCAAGACTGGTTCGCCTTCTCGTAGAAGCGTCCTTATATTTCCCAAGAGATCGTGAGGGATCCTTTCGGCCCTTCCAGGACAAGTTTCTACCAGACGCTGTAGAATCAAACTCGGTACCTGAAAATTCCTCTGATTCGTTCCCTAGTTGTTTTGAACTAACAGAGCTCTCTCCTCCTTTGTCTGAACCACTACAGACTTTCAGTTTACGTGGTGTCACTTCCTGATCCGAACTTGAGTAATATGACTCAGAAACATCACTAATGCCGTTACTCTCCAATATAGCAAGAACATCAGATGTAGCCTTCTCAGCCTTCTTCCTTTGCAGAGCCACAATCCTCAATTGCTCCTCCAGCTCTGCTACCTAATTTCATTTGAAGGGATACAGGGGTGTGTGTGTGTGAGAGAGAGAGGGAGAGAGAGAAAAGTTGTAGGAGAAGAAAAAACTAGACAGACTGCACCAGGGAGAATCATACCCGTTTTGCCAATTCGTCAGCTCTTTGCCTTGCAGTTTTAGAGACTGATCTTTCAGACAGTAATCGTGCCCGAAGGAACTCAATGGTCATCGCATTTGAATCTTCCATGTCAGAACTTATCCTGATTAAAAAGAAATTGTAATCAATAATTAGAGCAAAAAATTACACGAAGTATCAAGTTGCCATGGTCACACTTAATGCTAGATGTCACGTAGTCCAATACAGGAAGGAAAGCTTCTTTCTTCGTTTTAATGTCAACAAACACACGAGAGAGCATGGAATTAGAAAAATTACAACTTTACAAATGTACCAATCATTCTTTCAAATTCTAATACATATGCCTCTAGATGGTTGTCCTCATTTTCCCCAAAATCTTCCATTTGAGGTTATGGATAATTCCTGCTGATAATCATCCTCTTTCTTCCCTTATCCCCTTCCCCCTATAGATTAAAGAACCAAGTTTGAATCACGAAGCAATTAGGACATTCCCAATTTGTGAAGGCAAGGGAAAGCAATGAACTATTTTACACCACCACTTGGACCATGAATGAACTTAATCAGTCGCATTTTTTATACTCCCAGTCTAATCAAGTAAACAGTTCAGCCCAAAAAATGCCATCTATGTCCAGATCACACTGCCTGGAGCATAGTCTAAAATGAAAAGTCGAAGAACTCCCAACTATCACTTCCTTTTTAAGACAGAAAATGGCACTCAATATCTAGCCATCAGTCAAATTTACTCAACTGGAAGGAAATAAATCTTAATTGATACAATCGCATCGTTCAGGGTGCAGCAGAGTGAGTGATAACGAATATGAGAACTTCAGCTCCACTAGACAAATTCCTATTGTTCAAGATTTGTTGTAAAGAACCGATTTCTTAAGGAATTCCAGGACACTATATGTAAAGGGTCCTTAGATATCAACAGAGATCCACTTTCTAAAAATATAGGAGGAAACCACCCAGATCACTAGAGCAGCACTCATGGTCACGAGCCAGCAAAAGACAGAACTATAAACATGGGGACATCGGAGACCATCGCTGAAACAGCAAGAACCAGTAAGACCCAAATGGTCCTTTACCTCTGATCTTGCTTATCTTGATCAAGATTCTGCATCGACAGCTGAAAAACCCCCACCCCACAAACACTTCGACCTCGACCTCAGCTCCTGTACCATCAAGAGAACCGAAACCGCTTCAAATTCGAGTTCTTTAGCTCTCAGACATACTTACCCCGATAAGGTCAGTCCTAGCATCAAGAAATGAGGGCGGAAAAAAATTCCTGCTCAAAGGATGAAGTGACAAGTTCATTACCTTCAGCGATGATGACCCAAGAACGGCTCTGAGGTAACAGTAGACTTTTCTATCATCACGAGATCTATTCGCACGAAAAGCAATGGAGAGGGCGGAGAGAGGTGGGAAAGCAGAACGATGAAATGGAGGCCATTCCCGGAAATCAATGAAAGCTTAAAGAGGAAGACTTTCACTGCACTTGCAACACTGTTTTTGGTTTTATTGAGGGGCGTGTCATCGATTCATTGGCCCGCTGGGTGCGAAGGACACCGCAAGAAGCTTCTTTGTGGTGACCAGCGGAGAGATGGGCCAAGGGGAGAGTCGTTCTCGTTTTTCTTTTCCCTTTCTTTTCCTTTTTTGATGAGGACAATAATTATTTCTAGAAAGTTTCTTTTTTTTTCCCGAATATTAGCATAGCTTTATTGAAATATAGAATTTCTAAATTCAAACGAGAATTTATAATTTGAAAATATCAATAAATTACACAAACAAAAGGCGGTAATGACTTAAAAATTCAAACCAAGCGACCAAGTTTAATAATTTATTGTCATAGTTGATAAGCTATTGCCATATAACCTAATGCGAAATTTTACTTATGACGTTAAAGAAAGTAGTTGAAACTTTATCTTTCATCCAATATTTTAGGATTAGGATTAGATTTTTTTTTGGTTAGTCATGAATTGTACAAAATAATTTTCATGACATTAAAATGTACTTTCATTTTTATATTTCATCATTATCTATTACTAAATGCATCAGACAAACCTTTCATTTCTTATAGGACAATCGAAATGATTAAGATGGGGCCCTTTAAGGATTTTGTTTATGTTACGTAAGGGTTTTCTTAAGTAAGTTATGATTATGGCCTTGATATGATTAAAGAGCTTAAATCAGACCATTTGACATAGGAGCATCATTAGTAGTTCATTGTGCTCTAAGAGAAAAAAAATAGTTGTTGTCAGCAGATGTAAGTGTGCTTTTCTATTCAAAATTCTCAACTTTTTATTAGTAACCTAATAAAAAATTCCAAGGGAAATATATGGGCAAGAAAAGATATATTTAACATGTTCTAAAATTACAAAATAGAAAAATTATATAGAGAGTGACTTTTATAGACTTTTTTCTACTTTCAAGCTCGAATCATATACTTTTACAAAAAATATTTAATACTTCCATTATCGGTAATATCAAACATAAGCGATCTTTAATTTTTTAAAATTTAAGCTAAGTTTTCATTTTAGTTTTCGTGAGAAATTTCAAAAAATATTCATTGGTTTGATTTGAAATTCAATTTGAAGACCTAATTTATGATGCTTCTTAAATCTATTTTGTTTGTTCCCTAGGCCGAGATTATAATCCGACTAGAAAAATTTCAAATAAGGCCTGAAGTGCTATTATTTTCTCAAATAAAGACTCAAAGTGAATATTATTTTAAATAAGGATTTGAAGTATCCTTTTATTTCAAAGAAGCACCTATTTGATTAAGGGTATTTTCTAATTTTTTTATTTTTCTCTTTTTTTTCCATTTCTTTTTTTTCCTTTGTCTCGATTGGCGAGCCTAAAATAAAAATGACAAAAATAACTTTGATTAGGCCTTATTTGAAATAAAGATGTCACTTCAAACTCTTATATGAGAAAATGAGATCATGCTCTTATTTAGAATTTTCCTTCGTCCAAATAGTAAATAAATATTTGCAAGCTTATTGGTAATTTTATTATAGAATTGTTCCAATTAAGAAATTGTGCTTCAACATTCTTGAAACAAAAAATTGAATTTGAAAGAAAAAGGGCAAAGAAAAACATCTAGATTTGCGCGACTGTCCTCAGCGGCAGCACGGGTCTACCATGAAAGAAGAACTGGTATTCGAGCTCGATTCGAGCAAGAACTAGTTTTTCGAAAGCTGGATGATCAAGAACCTCCATAACAGATCATCATCCCCAAAATGCATTACTGGGTTCGAGCTTCTTCGGCTGATTTTGCCGGTTCTCTTCCTCAACCTCGCAGCGGGCACACTACGGTCAACATCGGCAAGTCAAAGGTGATCTTCTTCGGCGGTTTGATCGGCAAGAAATTCCTGAACGACATATATGTCTACGACATCGGTAACCTTCATCTCCATATTCACCCTCTGATTCGAATTAGAAGATGATAATTCCTGTGTCGGTCGTTCAACTTTGAGAGTTGCCTCGGATGGCATTTCCATGATGTTGGTGGTGGTGTTTTGTCACAGAGAACAAATTGTGGTTTCAGCCGGCCTGCACTGGGAGTGGGTCTGATGGGCAGGTGGGTCCCTGCCCCAGAGCATTTCATGTTGCTGTTGCGATTGATTGCCATATGTTCGTGTTCGGCGGTCGTTCCGGTAGCGAGAGGTGTGTGTTCTTCGACACTTGTTTATCGTACAGTTGCTTCGGGTTTATCCTATACTCACGTCGGTGATGATGGCATTGAATTTTCAGATTGGGTGACTTTTGGGTCCTCGATACCGGTAGGCCTCTTTTTGTAGTACTTCATGATATGTCGGAGTACAATGTGCGTTGATTTGTATGATTAATTGTCATGATATGTCATCGTAGGTTGTATTGATTGAATTGAACCTCTTTGCAGATATATGGCAATGGTCAGAGCTCAGTGGCTTCGGTGACTTGCCTTCTGGGCGGGATTTTGCTGCAGCTTCAGCTATTGGAAACCAGAAAATAGTTATGTAAGGAAAAACAAAAATTACTCCAAAACTGGAGACATTTCATCCATCATTGCATTTAAGGATCAAATATTCTTTTATTATTTGCAGGTTTGGTGGCTGGGATGGTAAAAAGTGGTTATCAGATGTGTATTTATTGGACACAAGTAATCTCTCAGTGGGCTTTGCGAATTTCTGAAATATTAAATTTGTGTATTCAAACTAATTTGCAATGCAGCTAAATGCTCATATCGGGCGTTGTTCCTAAACAGTATCACTTGAGTGGGTGGAACTATCAATTTCTGGATCTTTACCGCCTCCTCGATGTGGCCATACAGCTACCATGCTTGAGAAGCGCTTACTTGTCTATGGTGGCAGAGGTAAATAACATATGGCTTCCATTTATATGACCTGTCTACGTAGCAGTATTCATTATCCGGTAATCTGTAATATACATTTGTCAGACAATTCTCCTATAAAATAAATTAAGAGAGTCGTTTGAACTTCATTAAGGTTCGGGATCTTGTAGAAGTGGAATTTGATTATTTGACGTCTTGCTGCACGCTAGCATCTCTGTTTACTTTGTAGCTTTTCCATCACATTATGATTAATGGTTTTTTCCATCACAATATGATGAAAGGATAATAAATATTCCAATAAAGAAACCATGGATGACCTTATCGATAGTCATGCCATGTCAAAGTTCAGCACCCAAATTCCCAGTGCCTGGAGCCCATTGTCTTAGTAGTGTCATCTCAGGTTCAGGGCAAGGGGTAAGTTATGAACTCTGTTTCTAGAGATGGCTCTGGGAAAGTTCCTTAAAAAAATGGTGGGCGATTGTCCTACAATCTGTAGTTGTTGTGAATTTCTGTACCTTCTTGGGTAATCCTTGCTGACTTGAGTTCTTTTTGGCTTGATAGGAGGTGGTGGGCCAATCATGGGTGACTTGTGGGCTCTGAAGGGACTTATTGAAGGAGGTTGGTTCAGTTTGCTTCCCCTATGTTTACAGTTACATGAGGGCACTACAATTTTATTTTTTGCAATCGAACAAGCTATGTTGTTAAATACTATTTTGTAACATATACTGTCTACATAGCCTTTTCGTTTTACTTCTGTAGTAGTTGTAACACACTTATATACTGCATTAGTGGTTTATCTTTGGAATCCCCATCTTGAGTATACTGGTGGATATCACAGTTCCTTGTAGAAAAGAAGATCCCCACCCCCCATGAAAATAATTATAGAAAAAATAAACGCCACCAAGGGCAAGGAGGAGGTATTTCTTTTTTATTTTGCTTTTTCTTTTCAGGTCAGGGTTGGGCAAATTGTTAACGTTCAGAATGCTATCTCAACAGTTAACCCCAATGAAGCTCTTGCATCTAATTGTGGCAGAAGTAAAGTATGGTGCTGCATCTATTTTGTGTTCTTGAAAAATTGTGGCACCTGCTCAGACTCGCAAGTTATTAAGATCAACTAACTATATATGAGATTCACTCTTGATACTTGCAGTCTCTGTCCATTTGAAATTAAAACAGAAAGTCAATCATTTGTCCTTTCCAAGCTTGGCTTGTTTTTCAAGAAGCTGTGCAGTAATTTGGAAGACTTGCAAAGAAGTTAAGAGGGTTACTACCCAAACATCTGAAGCTATTTGGTTGTTTTTATGTATAAATCTTCTATTGAGCGAGCTTTTGTCATAGTAAGAAGTAAGAAATCAAAAGTAGTTTAGTTTAAGTAGATCTCATGGTGTTAAAGAGTCCCACCTCACTTATTAGTGTGGCTTTGTCTGGCTTTATATATTTGTTTTCATCCTTCACCTAACTGCTCGGGTTTTCGGTTGAGACTCTTCTACATGGTACTAGAGCCAAGTGTTGGATCTTCATGCACTGTTTAATATTGTATTCAGCAAGTGGTTATTGTGTCATTTCTTCCTCTTACATCAATTCAACATGTCCAGTTTGCGAGTGAAAGAAGGTGTTTGAATTGTTTCAAGGTTTAGATGCGCCTTATATATGGTACCCGATGTAATTTGTAAGGACTTAAACTTTTGGGCTGACTTTTTATTTGCTGGGAATAAGGGCGAACAACCTCTAAAATCTTATTTTTCCTTTAAAAGATCTTTTTTTCTCTAGTTTTATTGAATGGTTTCTATCCTTAAATCTTTTTTATTATGTTGAAAATGATCTCTTGTACGTGAAAGTGTACTAACTTGTAACTACGTCTTGATGGAAGGAAGAGAATGAAACACCTGGATGGACACAACTAAAGCTTCCCGGTCAAGCTCCTTCACCTCGCTGTGGTCACACTGTTACATCTGGGGGGCTCTATGTAATCACATCTTTCTGAATCCCATTCCTTTTTACTACGTCCCTTGAAATATGTTCCCTACTCCGGAAAAAAGTTCATGCAGTCTGTTGTCCATACTTATTGGATTGCTAGTAAAATTTTGTCCAAATGGCATGAAAAGTCATCTGCTTATGCTTTTTTGATGAAAATCTCTCTCTCTCTCTCTCTCTCTCTCTCTCTCTCTCTCTCTCTCCTCCACACCGCCCACCTGCACACACAAGAAATAAGTGCACTTCCATTGTCCAAGACACATGCAGTTTCATTATTTTTGTACATGCTAGGGTCCAGAAAATAATCATCTTAAATTTACTGGATTTCTTTCCTTATGACGGTGCATTTTACGTTTCTCCAGCTCTTGCTGTTTGGAGGGCATGGAACAGGTGGCTGGCTGAGTCGCTATGATATTTACTACAATGACTGTATTATCTTGGACAGAGGTGTGGGCTTCTGAGTATTATTTGCAGACCATAAGTAGAATCCATCCTCTATGACATTATGGTGTAAATGAAGTACATGGCCTTTCCTTTGTTGTCTTGACATTAAATTGTCAAATGAATGGAAATACCTGGTATTATTAAAATAAGATGGGTCTAGTGAATGGTGGGTTTTTTGTAAATTGTAACTTGAATCCTGAACTTCTAGAAAGGTATGAATATGCTTCAACTATAGGAACCTAATCACAGTTATTTCCATGAAATAGAGATTGTTACTTTTGATGGCTTCGGGCTCTTTTTTTCCTTTCCTTTTTTCCAGTATATGTGTGGTCCACCAAATATAATATTCTTGATATTTCCAATGCCCAAGCGGAAAACAGATTTTCATCTTCAAGATAGAATGAAAGTATTGAGATGAGATTGTAAATATTAGCATCAAAGACTAGGTTAATAACTCTACCTTTTTATACGACGAAGGCAGAAATTTGAGTAATTTGTTTTACAGTTGTTCATATCAAATCTTATCCATTGCGACCCTGGCTCTGTATATCTTGCTCCTGTGTTATTCATGTGTACCAATTTCCTTTACTTCTCTTTTGCATAACTGAAGTCTCAGCACAGTGGAAGCGCTTGCCTACTACCAATGAACCACCTCCAGCTCGTGCTTACCATTCTATGGCATCTATTGGCTCACGTCATCTGTTATTTGGTGGTTACGATGGAAAAGTGACTTTTGGGCGATTTCTGGTGGTTAGTTCCAGAAGGTGATAAACTGATTCAGCAAGTCAGTTTTAAATTTTAATGAGGCATTCTACATGTTACAGCGACCCATATGCCAAGAAATCTTGATTGTCATACCACCTAATGTGCCATGTGATTGCTGTTAACTATTTGCACTAATCAAATGGGGTGAGCCTTGGTGTAAGATGGTTGTTCCGTTCATCCCCCAGTGATGTAGCCTTGGGTGGCGTATCTGATAGCAGCAAAGCGTTATGGACCTTTATGGAGATTATGTCTTTTGAACTGATGCACCGTTTTAGTGTTTCTTTTTTAACTTCCCTTCTGTCGCCTTGTGCATCATTGATCTTTTTGAGTAATTATTATCTCGCATAAACCTCCAGAATATTTAAACCTTAGCATCATGACATCATATTTGTGGAGAGACTTCAATGTATCTTGGAGGTCTATCCTTGTAGAATATAACATTTAGTACATCTTATATTTTGCAAAACTTTCACTTGCATATCATGATGTAGAGCTGGCATGAGCTGCTTTCACGTTTTTGCTAATACTTGAGGAATCATAGTGCAGACATAAATTGTAAATGGGACAAACTGCTAAGGTTTAATTTCTTTTAATTCTCCTTGCAGGGGATCCCATTGCAAAGCATCTGACGGCCTCTCCTCCTAGAAATTTTCGTGAAGATCAGGGTTCCACAGTGTCAAATGATAGCGTCCTATCAGCAGTAGAGGTATTGGCGTCGTGAAGTGATATAGATTCCTCTGCAAGATTGATATGGCTTCTGAAATTATCTCTTCATGCTTGCATCTCCATCTTGAGGCCTGCTGCTTCACATTGTTGATTGCGTTTTGTTGGTACGAATTTATCCAAAAATGATTTGTGTGAGGTGCATGATGAAAATTTTGCAGTTTTGCAATTAGCAGTGTAGATTCGATATCTTCATTTACTTTTGCTCTGGATATCTTGATTCTATAATTGTATGCATACAGTTCAGATTTTGTTGTGCCTTGCTTTGATAGGAAAGGGAGAAGGAAGAGACTGCAATTTCAGAGCTGCAGAAGAGATTAGAGATTTCTGTTTCGCTATCTAATCCGGGGCGTGAAATAGTGGATGCATCAGAGGACAAGGAATTTTGTGAACTGGCATCAAGAATCACTGGAGATAAGATTTCAAGTGGTGGAAAGGTTTAACTTGTTCCGTATCTAATAGCTACCGTACATTTCATCGGCATCTCATTTGGCATTTTAATTCCACGTCGATCAGCAGAAATAGAAAATTAACATTATTCTTATTTGCTAAGGATGCAATTGGGGTTCTTCGTGACCACTGGAAGACAATGGATGCCAAGGCCATGCCACTCAAGGAGCTTGGTCCTTTGCTTCATGATTACCAGCGCTTGATCACACACCATATGTAAGACTGGCCCTTTATCTCAATTATCAGCTATAAATGGAATGTCGTACACAGTCCCTCGAGGTATAATCAATGAGTTTACGTTTGCCAAAAAACCAATACATGTACTCCTTGCATACATACAAAATTGAGTTGCATTTTTTATTATGAACAAATTTGTGAACTGATGGGACCTTTAAGAAACATTTTTGTTGCTCCAAAGGTTTGCTTTTGCCTTCATGTAATTCGCTGGCTCCCTACTTAATTTCATTTTCACAATTTGAGTCTTGCCATATATCAGATTAGTTCACTTACCTGTTCTACGAATAAATGTATGATGGTTTCTGTAATAGAGTGAGTGTATCCAATAAGAGGATTTTAATTTTTTCAGTTTCGTGACTCAAAATTGCATAGACTATGTTTCCAATGAATTATACTGTGTTCTGCACTGATGTAATAGATCTTATCATTCACAATGCCATCACCCCACTTGGAAATCTAGACAATAACAGAAATGATGATGAATCTATTATCTGTCCACTGCTGATTGGCGTGTCATATCGTTTTCTGGACTGTTTATTATAACAGTTAATGTACTACTGGCCAAATGGCCAAGATATTGTGTTTTTCACTTGGGTTCTCAAATTATTCTTGTTTTCTTCTCATGTTCTTTTTTTCTCTATGTAATGGTCTTCTTGTTGGTGATTGGCTCTCTGTTGCAGAGAAAAAAGTGGATCTGATATACAACTGATTGAGGCTGGCCTGCTGGGGAAGGATGCATATCGATTTTACCATTTGAGGAATGCAACTCAGGTACTAATGATGCATGGCTTTGCCTTCCAGCTCTGTTTTTTCTGTTCTTCCAATCAAATCATGAATGTTTTAAAGACTCCATATGTTCTTTCTTTAGAGTGTTGGTCTGGTTAGGCGAGAGGTTAGCAAGTAATGCTAGTTTAAACTTTCATGGATTTCTGTAGAAAATGAAAGGTCAGCATTAGCCAACCAATTCTCAGATTCAATGAATAAGATCATGGTGTCTATGACAATTACATTTCAGCATCTGTTGGTGATGTATAAACTTGTATCCTCAAATGTACTTGAAATAGTTTTTTGATTTGTTCCATGTATGCATTTGCTTTTTTCAGTTGTTGGATATGGCTTACTTTCCTGATTTGGTTTGTGTACAGAGCTGTCCACTAGAGGGCTTTTACTTACAAACTGTTCTTTATTTCTGAGAAGTCGCGTAATTTATGAGTGTCAAGTCTTTTCAGCATCCACTTCGTTATATTACATCCCTCCTTTTTGATGGTTTGTGTTGCTTTCAGTTGCGTATGGATGATATTCCAAAATTGCTGGCAGAGTACCAGAAACTTCTACCTGACTGAACGTGATCTGTACATTTTGCGAGACAAAAAAACAAGCATGCTTATTGAAGAGTTTGTCCATCTTCATATTGTGAAGAAAAAAAGTTAGCATAGTTGATACGTGTGAGCTACAAGGGATTGATACTGACCTACAACTAGCCTATACATGGGATAATTAGTTGTATACTGAAGACATTCTCCCACAGTAGCTACTTTTGGCCAAAAAAGCCAAAAAAAAAACTAGCTGCTTAATTAAGATTGAACTCATTGATCTTAGTCTTTTTCTACGCCTTTTTGTGTCGAGCATGTTTGTAGTGCCTCAGAATTTGGCCCAGTAAATCCTTTTAGGTTACAGTTCCTTAATATTGCTTTGGGAACAACCATTTCGGTTCTCTCCTTTTCACCGACAGACTTCTCATCTTCTCCTTTGAGCGGTGGATAGATTTGGGGCGATGGTGAAGCACCTGGTTTAGGCATCTCCAGATCATCTGATTGCGGGCACCATCCCAACACACGATCAAGTGACAGTGTGAGTCTTTTTTTTTTGGTCGGAGACAGCGTGAGTTGAGGCAGCAGTTTTTGGATAGGTTGGTGGATGAGGAGAGTGGCTGCAGGTTGTCAAGCAAAGGAGGTTGATATGGTGGAATCTACTGGAATTGGTTGCTGTGTAATTACTATTCATGTTCCATGTCAGATGATGACGAAAACAAAATTGTGCTTGGCAATGGCTTCAGCAGCTGTCGATGTTGGAATTTGCAGAAGTGGTTGGCACTATCTGAGAGACTTTTTCTAATGTGCTTCGGTTACCTCTGATAATGAAGACGAGTTCAAAGCATCGCGGCGTGGCCCCAGCTGAATGCAATGCAAAGCATGCCTCTCCAGATACTCTGGGATACTGTTCAGTGCATTACTGATCTGTTTTAGACAGGAGCACGTAACTGAGCCAGGGAGTGATTCGCGGCCAGGGGAAAAAGAAAAAGAAAAAGAAAAGCTGATTCATTTTGTTTATGGTGAGTTTTGATAGTTAATGCAGAACTGAAAGGAATGAAGAGAGTTTACCAAGAATTGTCCAGCAAAGGCAACTTAAGCACATAAAAGGTGACAAAATGGCCAATAATATCATGACAGAGAGACTAAAGCGGCATAAATCAGTGGATTGATGATAAGTTCCTCACTCCAATCTAGTCATTCCAAAGCGGTCGACGTGGTAGATGCTTGTACACAAAGTAAAAATGTTGATGAACCGGAAGGGATATTTGGTCTGTGCTTCGATGTGCACATGCCGCTTCGGATGTCCTTACCCTGGATTCATCTCTCCTCTGGTTCTCCAACCACGCGTGCAATGCACTCTCAAGTCTCAAGGAAAAGTGCCATCCAATGCTCAATGCTCAAAGATGACCTTCTTAAGGAAAACTACAATGCAATGCTCAATGCGATGCTCAACGATTAGCAATGTGATCCATATTTAACGAGCTGCGGCCACTAGCCACCGATCAAACCTAAGTTCGTTTTGGAGCATGGTTTAATTTTCATCTGTTGGCAATCAGAATCCGATTTATTAAGATAGGCTTGTGAAATGATGATTGGGAAGAGGAGTTATGCTTTTCTGTCAAAACTCCGATGTACGGTTATACTTCAGTTTTCCGTCTCTCTTTGGTTGTCGGAGACTTCTCTCTTTGGTTAGCCGGAACCATCTTTTTCGTTTTTTCCCCAACCATGCCCTGCTTCTTTCCCTCCTGAAAATATCTTAGTGAAATCCGGAGCAAGGGACACAAATTGAAGCATCTCTTTCCTTCAGAGCAGTTGCCAAGAACATGTTCGCCAAAAGAAAGTAGAAAATACACAGTTGGGAAGTTTTGCATACTTGAGGAAAAAAAATGCATACATGTTGATAAAACAAGAATCTCGATAAGAATGAAAGAACGTGTCGACGCAGAAGTTCACTCATTGTGATGTTTCTTCTTTTGCAGGGAGCACGGTCTCGTTTTCGGTATAGTTCTCATCATCTCCTTTGGAAGTTGAGGTATCTGATGCCATAGGCGAAGACGAAGGTGAAGAGCACAACCCAACCAATGTGAGCTGCCGCAACAACTCCGAGGAAGTCGTAGTCAAAACCTTTGGTCTGCTCGAGGTAGTCCTTCACCGACATGGGACCGTGTTCAGGAACAAAGACTGGATTTTCTTTGTCGCCTATTTGAGATGTCACGAGTCCATAGATCGTCCAGGCCACTGGCGATGCCCAATAGTACCACCTCCACCATATCGGAATTTGCTGCGACGGTCAAGTAAGAAGCAGACATCAGCTCTCAAAAGCTACGAGCAAGCTCGAATGCTTCAATGAATTTTGAGGAAGAACTTGGTTGGCATAAAGTCAAATTCTGCGTTAGGTACCCTATTGACTGATCTTAGAATGATGAAAATGTCGGCTCTCAGTTTTATTCTGATTCGTACTTCCAAGTCGTTCCAGCTGATTATGTCGTGCGTACACACCCACAATTTTTCTTGATTTATTCATGCTAGTAATGGGAGCATTTGGTTGATGTTCGGACACAGCACATATAAATGATGAGTTATTCCTCTACGATCTGCGAGTATACATACCGTCCTGGCGATGAGGAAGCCAGAGAACAGGTTCCAGAAGCTGAGGAAGAAGGACATGATGATTGCTGCAATTTGGTGACTTGGGGTGAGGGCAACAGTCATCATTCCGTACAACGTGAAATAGATGAAGCACATTAGAATGTAGTAGTAGAACCACAGGAACTTGTCTACTCGCCAGTGAAATCCGATCATGGAGTAAAGGAGGAGACTGTACACCAAAGTTTGGATAGCCACGTATATTGCCTCTATGCCTACCTACATTGCAATAGAAAATTTTAAGCGATATCACGCAAATGAAAATAACTTAAACGACGGTTCATCTGTTAACAATCCATCGAGTTAGTACCTGCGCCAATGCATAAGGCATAGCCGAGTACATTCCTGCTGCTCTTTCTCGGTAAAAAACTGTTCTCTCTACCGCAACGATTGGCTGAACTGATGAAGTGTTGGTGGCACCCAGGAAAAGAACGGCCGAGTACATAGCTCCCAAAAGATTCAATAGGTCTTGCTCTTTATATCTGTCAACCGAAAGGAAAAGCAGATATAAATGGGAAGGAAAGGAAGGAGAAGTTCATTTGAATCGAGATCCGAATTATTGAAACTGGCTCATGTATCATTTATTCCCTTGGCTTTAGAAGCATATCGAACATGACATAGCCCAACCTGTCGGGGAAAAGGAGAGGAGAAAAGGTTGCGGGCTTACGTTTGGTCACCCTTCTTCCAAAAGATTAGTCCAAACATGACCCCGACAACTGTGGTCATGAAGAACCGGATTGCATTATACTGAGGGTTCCTCCAGTAGGACCAATGCTGCTTCCAGAAGCAAGCCTTACATTGCGTCACAAAGTTTTGAGAATACTTAGTTGGGAAGTAGAGGTCTTTGGATCCAGATTCCGGAGTGCTCAACTGTTTGATGAGTTGCTGATTGTTCCTAGTGAATAGTCCCCATATTTGCAAGCTTAGAGTTATTGAGGAAAAAATGTGCAAGTCAAAGAACGATGCAGTTGCTTTTAGAGTAACATACTTGTAAAGTTCAGAGTTGGCGTAAATCTCTGCAAAATCTACTCCAAGTTGAGCTTCGGCGGCTGTAGAAGAGACGTCGAGCATCCATGTTGCTGGATTATTACCGTTTTTTGATGCTGTGAACCCCTGGGATAGCCTATAAAAATCATATAAATCTTATTTATGCACAGATTTGAGCAGTTAGTGTACGACTTTGGGACCAATGGTACATCAAGCTCAAAATGATCAGAAGCTTCCAGTCCAATTCTTGCAGTAAGATCAAGACCCACCTCGAAGTACTGCACGAGCTTGCGTGAGCGTTGACCAAGGGGTCCGGCATAAATAACTTGTCCTCCTCTTTTTCATCAAGAACAACTGCAAATAGGAAAGAGAACAAAGAAACCTTAGATATTCAAGAAAGGGGACAAAAAGGTCAAATGATATCAATCTTGAAGTTATATGTAAGGTACCTCATCAAAAGCTTCAAAAATGTCTATGCTTGGTTGGTGAATTGTGCAAACAACAGTTCTCCCCGTATCAACCGTGTTTCTAACGGTACGCATGACGATGGCAGCAGCTCGAGCATCAAGGCCAGATGTTGGCTCATCCATGAAGATGATGGAGGGATTGGCCACGAGTTCCACGGCAATCGTGAGTCTCTTTCGTTGCTCAGTTGAGAGGCCATCTACTCCTGGCAGTCCAACTAGGGAGTTCCTAAGAGGATTCAGCTCAACCAATTCCATGATTTCTTCGACAAATTGCTGAAGGGGACAAAAGGCATTACAGGATGCTAGCGTACGTGTTGAAAGAGAGTTAATTGGGGAATAAGAAAAATAGTTCATTCAACTCTCACAAAAGAAAATTACGGTTTTGGAATGCTATATAGATCAAAAATCATTCAGGAGCTTTGAATTCACATATAGGTGGGCATAGACTTAACTTAGGAGGCCATGCTAATTCAGATGGCAAGAATGAAAACATGCCTGCCGGGTTCCTTCTTCACATCCTTAGGGAGACGCAACCATGCTGAGTACACCAGTGATTCATACACAGTGACATTCGGTGAATGGATGTCGTTTTGCTCGCAGTAACCGCTGACTCGAGCGAAAGTTTCTTGGTTCTTTGGGTAGCCAGAAATACTAATACTTCCTTCAATGTAGCCACCGGTCTTCCTTCCTGCTAAAACGTCCATCAAAGTGGTCTTCCCTGCACCACTAACACCGACTAGTGCTGTCAAAACGCCCGGCCTGAATGCACCACTAACATCCCTTAACAATTGAAGACGACTCTCTTCAATTCCCTGGCTCTTCATTTCCTGATAAGTCCAGATAATTATTGGCAACTATTTGTGTTTGTGAACAAACATTGGAACTTCCATGATCTTTCTGCATGAAGAATAGCAAAAAAAATGATTCCAGTTGCACGAGGAAGAGACTTACGGCGGGCATATCCACATAATAATTCACATGATTAAATGCCAGTGACAATGGCTGAAACGGCAAAACCATTCCTCTTTTAGCATTCATTTGCACTGGAGCGCTAATGCCAGACCTAGCATTGTCCAAAGTGTTCATCACGGCCATATCTATGCCTGCAAATTGCTAAAGTGGTCAGCGCAGAAAAAGTGATCTCTTTATCACGCGTTGCTTCCCGACAGTGTGAGCACATAGAGTCTATGAATAACGAGAAAACACCTACTGGTGTAAGAATAGATGATAATTGAGGAAAAGTCTAAGCTCACTAATAAGGACATGGGATGGTGAGTTCTCATACCTTCAAAGAAGGGGGCTGTAGATGCTGTACTCATATCTGCAGATACAATCTTGTTCCGTCCATTTGAAGTAGACTGCTGCTTATCCTTATTCTCATCAACTTCATCCAAAGTAATTGATTTGGAATCTCCCAGAGCTGCATGGTTGCAGTTTGACAGTAAATTTCAGAGTTTCCCAATCATGTATGCATAGTCGAAGTCGATATTAGGGACGCAGTGGAGCTTACGACTCAAGTAAGTGAGAGCCAGGATGAAGCAAACATTGAAAAGAAGAGAAAAGCCAAGGAGTGCCCCAATGCAGATCCAATACCAGTAGTCCTCGACGAACATTCCTCTGTACTTCAGAAGAACTCTCCCGATCGTTGGTTCAGAAATTCTTGGGTCGGTATTGGGCTAAAAAGGACAAATTTATGTGATATGAGAAGTGAGTTGAAGCATTATTACATGAGAAGACCAACATAAATAAACCTGAAAATATCTTACGATGCTCCATCTCTCATCAAGAAATTCATTTATGACTATGGCATTCTGTCCGTACATCATTGGAGAAACGTAATAGCCCCATATCATCCATGGCTTTATGTCGTCTGCAGGACGAGGGAAATAGTCTTCCATTTTTAGCAGCTAGAGCTCATATTATGTTCCTTGTGAAGGAGAAAACAAAGTCAGAGATATCGACATGAATACTCTGGTAAAATTGGATCTCTTACCTTTGGCCACGATGAATCCACCAAGGACAAAAACAAGAAGCAATGTGAAGGTACCAAGAGTATTTGCCACCACCTGTGTCCTTCCAAGCACAGCGATAAACCGGAAGAGTGCAAGAGCCATCTGATGCACACCAAAGAATGCCAGCAGTTGACGGAAAAACCTGAAAAAATGTGAACAAGTTTGAATCAACATTGTTGTAGTAAAAAGATTGGTTCATCTGACATGATGTGATGCAATAAACTTCAGACTCGAGCATTGCTCGTTGGTTATAGAAACTAGGAGTGAGTATTCAACTCACCTACGGGCGGATGGGGCAAAACCGATGGGGTAGTATGTCAGAACTATCCATATTACCGACTCCATCAATGAAATCGGGATCCGAAGAAGCCAAATCGGTAAGCCAAAAGCCCAAGCAGGATAAAACAAGAAATCCCTTTGCTTGAAAAATACCGGAAGCCTAAAGATGGTCATTGCGAGCTCTGCCATCCCATTGAACATGACGTTAATGAGACTGAAGAATAGCGCGCCATAGAACTTCCCTCCACCCTTGACCGTTCCGGGTTTCATTTCCGATCTTATGAACACTGTCATGGCAATTATCGACATGATGGTGATTTGGACTGTCTTGAATATATACAAGAAAGCACTGCGCTTCATTAGCAGCCACTCTCTCGCAAAGCATGCCTTAAAGAGTTCCCAACTCGGGAGTCCATACTTCTCCTTCACTAGTGCAGCCGGATGGGCTTTAGTCCTATCAAAAGGAACCGCGAGCTCTTGATGGAGCTTCTGACCGATGTGGAAGTTACTGAAGTGGTTCACGAAATCCGGTACGCTGACAAATCTGCAGGGCTCGTTCTTTTTGCACCAATACTGTCCTTGGTCTTTCTTGGAAGTCACTTCTTGCAAGAAATCGGCTATGCCTTTCCTCTCCGGGCATCTGAAGCCGATGCTCTCGAAAAACTCGAGCACGTTTTCTCTTGGGCCCTGGTAAACAATCTGTCCTTCTGAAAGTAAGATGATATCATCGAAAAGTTCGAATGTTTCGGGAGCCGGCTGCAGAAGGGAGATTATCATGGTGACATCCATGATGTGAACCATCTGCCTCATGAATCTAACAATTTGGAAGGTAGTAGAACTGTCCAGGCCAGTTGATATTTCGTCCATGAAGAGAGCTTTGGCTGGTCCAACAAGCATTTCCCCTGCCAATTGCAAGCTCACGTATTATTCCCAGCCAAGTTAAGAATGGCAAGCATAAACCAGAGCCAAGTTTTCGCAAAACGAATCTAGTCGCTATGGTTTCTGCTTCACATACCGGTAGTAACGCGCTTCTTCTGGCCCCCAGATATGCCTCTTCTCATCTCATCACCCACCATAATATCAGCACAGATATCCAATCCCAGAATCTGTTGATTTTATTGACAGATTGAGTATGCATTCTTTAAATAATAAAAAAAGGTCAGATAGCAACTACGAGATCAAGTGCAAACCTTGAGAACATAATCCGTCACGATACTCATTTCTTGGCCTGCCACTGCAGTGGCTTTCATGAAGGCATCTATCTCAGGATCTGGTTTGATTCCCGCTTCTTTCTCTCTTCTCGACAGCTCGGCAAGCAAATCGTATCTCATTCCAACTCCTAAGCAACGGCCTGAGAAATCCAGGGTCTCTCTCACCGTCATCTCTCCATGGTGAAGATCATGTTGGCTTATGTAAGCGCATGTTCTTTGGGGAACGAATTCCGACAGTTCATGACCACAGTAAGTGACTTTCCCGGATATCTGAACATGTCAGTATGATGAAGTAACTTCAGATTCTGAGTTTGACTACGTAAGTAACCAAATGTTCAACAGTGAATTCAGAAACGTACTGTAAACAGTTGCAAATACAAGAACAAGTTCCAAGAGGGGAAGCAATTGCAAATTAAATTGAGATTGGACATAATATCTGTACCCTTAACCGAACTTAGACTAATGCGAATGTCAAATGACTGCAAAAGTGGTGTAAACTCTTCTTGTTATTTGTCAGATATCAGATGAATTGAAGTATCTTCTTCTCTTTAGCTAGGTAGTTGACAGTATCAAAGTGATCATCGATTATGAACACACCCTCAGGTCCTTGTCGGGCTTCGCCGAAAGTGCTTGCAGTAAAGTGGTTTTCCCCGATCCAGGTGGTCCCAGAAGCAATGTCATTCTGAGCAACGAAAGCACTCGTGGGTAAAAAACCAAGAGCATGTGGAAACATTTATACTACTTTCTCCTTTAGGCAAAGAATGCTTCCAACCTGAAATAAGCTTTCTAAATTATGAGGAATATACCTTGATGGTTTTACGATGCCGCCCACATTGTGCAGTATCTTAACTACTCTCTTCTTGGATGGGAGTAGCTTAACCATGCTAAGTACTCCCTGTTCATCACATCAAGGTGCAGCTTCATATCAGCGCAAAGTTTCCACTAAAATGTGGCCATTACATGTTCGATGACCGATGTAAATTTAGAATGTGGGGCCAAAGTTGCAGATAATTATGGAGAAAAAAGAGGCAAAGAGGATGGAGAAATGGAAGTTATTCATGAATCGAGAATCACTAAGAAACAGTTAAGAAGTGAAGGCAGGGGAAAAAAGAAATGATATGAGCATACCTCTATAGCATTCAAGGAACAATTCAGCAGAGTAGGAAGTGCCCGGGTGCCGACATAGGCATCTCCTTCCACTGATACATGCTCGAAGCGGACTTCGATTTTGGGGTAGTCTATCCCAACCCTGTTATAAGCATCAAAATCAACTCGAAATGTTTGGCTCGGTATCATCAATGATACCGAAAACACCTTCAAAGCGAACACTCTTTATACTACAACGTTAGTCATAGAATGAGTCTGATATTTTTTTTTTTCCTTCTTGTGCTTTGTGCTTATCTATATCAGGATACTAAAGGGAGAAATTGTAAGGTTGCTGTGCTGACTGACCTGTCAGTTCTCTCTCTAAGCCTGAGCAGGAATTTCTCATTGTCCTCCTCTACCACCTTCAATATGCTCTCCATGAGATGCTGCTTGTCATGAGTTCCTAGGTTCGTGACATCGACCTCTT
Organism: Psidium friedrichsthalianum; assembly: GCA_019149425.1. NCBI lineage: Eukaryota > Viridiplantae > Streptophyta > Magnoliopsida > Myrtales > Myrtaceae > Psidium > Psidium friedrichsthalianum. The sequence continues at coordinate 13,416 of JAGVVM010000799.1, read as the reverse complement.
CGTACCCGACGCTCCCATCATCCAACGCCTGCTTCAGCATCCCCTTCCTCAGCCGGTTATACGTTGGCAGCCGCTCGATTGCCGCCCACTTCAGCTCCTCCTCGTCATCCTCCCTCCCGCTCTTCTGGAACACGTCGCCCTGCGTGTTCCACACCTCACGAATGCTCGTAGAGGCCCAGTTCTTGCCGCTCTCCGAGAGGCTCATTCTCCGGCTCGTCGAGCAGCTGCTGCTGAACGACCCCCGGCTCATCGTCCGCATGAGGTCGTCCCTGGCTAATGTCGCCGCCATTTTCCACGTGGACTCCTGTCACTTGGCACCTATTCGTTTTCGCTTCCTTTGAATATATTTTCTTGTCCGGTGAGACTTTTGTGGAATGTGTTGTGGCGTCGTTGGCTGTTCATAAATAAGGTTTGTGATTGAGGAAGAGTGTGAGCACAGACAGGAATGAGAATTGCAGAGGTGTCATAGCAAGGACTAAGCAGATGATTCTGATTTTTGTCATGATCATGTTGGGAGATTCTTAGTATTGAAAGGCTGATCGTTGTTCACAAGGTATTAAACCAAGGATGGTCAGACAGGACAACAAAAAAAGATCAGCATCATCATATATCCATCTGCAATCACAATGCTGTTTGTCTTTGTAACTACGAAAGGAAGTTCCATGTATATTCGCATTCTTGGACTTTTGACTGATTTTGTAAGGAAACTGCAGCCACATTACTGAAATGGAAAAAAGAATACTTTTAAAGAAAAAAACAGTATGGGCTAGAGGTTGAATAATTCGAAATTCGTCGTCTGATCACGAACCGAACCGAGCTTGTCCGTATCTTACTTGAGTAGTCACAGCAGATTTAAAGGATGTAATGATAATTTTCAGATTCATATACTGACTTGAACTGTGCAAGCTTAGCCTACTCGTGAAAAAGTAATAATGCAGAGCTATTGCTAGGAAGAACCCAGATTGAAAATGATTGTACTACTCAAATTCATTTTAAATCATCGGTGAAACGCTTCCAACGTCGTCCACAGCAGATTAAGTTCCAAAAGGCATATTCAAGTTGTTGATAGTCCAGAGGAGTTCTTCATCCGAATATCGCGTCCCATATTGAGTCAAGTCTTCTTGTGGAACTTTTGAGGTCTGGCCACGTTTAGAGATGTGATTACACACCGGGAAAAACCAAAGAACCCGAACAACTACCCGACTCGTTGATCATCGTCCTCAGCTTGCGACCCAACTTGTCGCCATTCTGCTAGTTGCCAGGGGAGAATGCAGGAGATGCACAGATCATGTGGCTTGCTGATCTGATCAGATACCAACACCATCAAAGCAAGGTATAAATGGGTAGATTGACAATCCGTTGACCATACAAGCACTCCCAATTTCCAGCTTCTTTTTCCTTTTCCCTGGCTTTTTATCTTCTACTGTACTTCACATAAAATGGAGAGTGCAAAGGGTGTAAATTGTAGTTTGTCGAAACAGGATGGGGCAGAGTATTTGTCTACGATGAGAAAGATGCAAAGCGAAACTGAAGAAAAAGTTGAAAAAGAAGAAGTGATTTTTGTGATTCTATCTTATGAATTTTTTACAGTTACTCTATTCAACGGAATGTGCTATAACTTACAAAGTTGAATTACTCCAAATCATGAGATTTTTGTCCTCCGAGACATGGGGTTCAATCGAGTCTGAAGGTTGATAATCTGGTAGAGAGTAGCTTAGGCTGCTTGGGAACAACTTTTGGAACAGAAACATTTTTTTTTTTGTCTCTATTCCCGACAACGATTTTTTTGAACAGAAGCGTATTTGGTGACTTCATAAAGTTTCTGTTTTTGGAACAAAAAAAGAAACAGAAACGCGTTTGGTAATTACAAAAAAATTATGTTTATAATTTTACTCATTATAAATGATTCGATTTCTCAATTAATTTTTATTATTTCAATTTTTTATTTTTTATTTTTTTTTATTTTTTAATTGCTTTCTTTAATTATATTTTATTTTTAATTATTTTTGTTTTTATTAATTCTATTTTTAATTATTTTTATTTTATTTTTTTAAAAAAAATATTTTTATTCTTTAATTATTTTCATTTTTAATTACTTTCAAGAAAGTGTTCCTAATTATTTCTAAAAAATATTTCAAATGTGTTTCTAAAAAGTGTTCTAGGAACACAGAAGCAAGTTTTTTTATTTCTTATTTCTGTTCCAAAAGTGTTTTTATTTGTTAAAAGTGTTCCTGAAACACTTTGATAATACTTTTTTACCATACGCGTTTGTGTTCCTAAAATTTTCTCGAAACACTTTAAGAACAGAAACACTTTTTCTGAAACATTATCATACACAACCTTAAGCTACTCTTGCTACTCTTACCTTTACCCACTCTTTATATTCGAGAAAATTATCAAAAAATTCCTCAACTTTTTATAATTTTACTAATTCAATCCTAAACGATTTCATGTTTTACAAATTGAGTTTATCTGACTAATTTTGATCAGAAATGGCTAACATGGACGCTGACTGTCGTATATGATACGATCGGCACTAATTTGAATAGTCTATATTAATATCATATGAATTTGCATTAATCTTTCCTTTTTTTCATTTTTTATTTATTTATTATGGTTTGTGAGGTCACTGGCCATCGATGAGAGCTAGCGACCCTCACGTGGTCATGGCCCTCGTTCGGTGGTTGGCGATGTTTGGCCGGTGACCTCGCGACCCGTTGTTTAAAAAAAAAGATGAAAAGAAAAAAAAAGAAAAAGAGTACAAACTCGAAACATATTAAAATAAGATAAATAATTATCCACATCAATGCCGATCATACTACGTAGGACAACTGGCTTCCACGTCAACGTTTTTCGATTAAAATTGACTAGATGAACTCAATTGGCAAAATGCAAAAATATTTAGGACTTAATTGACAAAATTAAAATTTTTGAGACCGAATTGATAAAAGTGTAATAGATTTATGACATATTGAACAATTTTCCCTTTATATTCTCATTTTCAGGGCTTTTTATTCCTTTACTTCGAGTGCAATGTTTTCTCTTATTTTATGCAAGTGCCTAAAAATAAATCTTTTGAATGTGCTTCACAAGAAATGATTGACATGACAAACATGATACGCCACACTGCGTTGCATTAGAATATACATTGAGCTCGACATAACATTAATGTGTTTAGATTCATGTCAATAATACTTGGACGAACATATATTACATGTATTTTGCACTTAATATAACTTTTATGCGATGTGCAACTTATTAATTCTTGACATCAAATGGATGTTACCTTAAGTAAATCATATGTATTTTAAAGCATATATGACATTCCAGACGTATCATATAAAAAAAGTGTGTTTTTATTTTTATTTTTATTTTCAGTTTTTACTAGCTTCGTCCAACATGTAATTTATATAATGCATTATTATTTTATCCTTTTGAATTGTTTACCAAAGATTATTTATATCATCACTACTAATCTTAAAAGAAGTCTGCACAAAGCAAGGATTGATACCACAAAAAACCTCAAATTGATACACATATTATAAATTTACCCTAAATTAATATTTTGATTACAAAAAAAAACCTCAAAATTATACACCTACAACAAATTTATCATGCTTTAATTTTCGATAAATTGAATTAATACTACGAAAAATCTCAAACTGATACTTCCGTAATAAATAAAAGATAAACTTGACAATTTAACAATAAAAATTAACAGAAACTATTAAAAGATAAATTTTTCATAAATATACCAATTTATTTTTTTTATAAAATAATTAATTTAAAGTAAATTAATCACAAATTTGTTAGTTTGAAATTTTTCATGATACTAACCCCTAAAATAATCATAAGCATGGGTTCATGACTAGTATACAAGAATATGGGAGTCCACAGATTATTGACATAAATATTTTCTGTAACCCCACCCCCCCTATTTTTTTGGTTCGTCCAAGGAACTCGAAAGAAATTTCTTGGGCACACATCTGCTGCCGCGACGTGAGGTCATAGTGATACAGCATGTACATTCAACCAATTCTGTACAAAAATTACAATTCCCCCATAAGGCTCTTGGAAAAACCAATGGCTCACATTTGCCTCCGACGGATCCAGAAGATAAAAACTCTTCTGCAATTAGAGGAAAGAAAAACACAGGCAGTTCCGATTCGCGCACCAACCATACCCACTCTGTCATTGTTAGTCAAGAAAATGAGCGGCTGCTGCATCAGGGGACTCCGCGACTTGAGCTGCTTCAGCGATTCTGAGAGCCATAGTGGCCCTGTAGGCGGCCAAGTCAGCATTTCCCATGAGCGACTGAGCCCTGTGACGTTTCGCAATTGCGAGTTCCACGGATCTGTCAGCTGATGCTTGAGCTTCCTCAACTTTCCGCAGGGCGCTCTGTTCCTCCAGAGCATCTCTTTCCGCTGCCAATGCTGAAGTGAGATGGATAATAAGCCAAACTTCCAAAAAATAACACTGTTCATGCCACATAGAAACTGACCAAACTTTAAGCTCATTTCACACCAAAAACAGCGGAACTTAATCACCAAGATAGAGTTTGGGTAAAGCCCTAATGTAACTAAACAAAGTGGAAAATCCACAACGCGAGAGCAACTACATGTGAGAGAAGAAAGAAGAGTTCACAGCTTATGAAAACATGTATGATGCATCCGCCTCTCGCATAATGATCTATGATATGGGTATCTCTAAGAGGGTAACATTCACCTTGCAAGAGACCCGGTTGCTTGCCTCGTCCATGCTGACTTCCCTGCCTTTTAAATGATCTCCGCTTACGCAGGGGAGGCTTTGGAACCAAGGGAGCTTTTCTTGATTGATGACCCTGTAAAAACATGTGTTTATGTTTAGGAGAACCGTTTGAAGCAGAAGCAATGAACCTCACAAAATCAAACTTGCACTCACAGCGCATAATATGAATGCACTTTTCTCATTTAACCATAAATGCACACTAAACCATTTTCTCAAATGACAACAGTAAGGTGCTCAATGCAAGATCCAAAGCTCTTCTACATCCAAATGATACTTAAAAAGATTCCAAACCCAGAGAGCAGAAATCACTACAAAGCTGATTATCTTAAAGAAAACACTTAAGAGATACAAGAGAATGATAATATAAAATTACATGATCGTCACCATTTTCTGAGAAGAGAGTTTCAAGAATGAAAAAACTAATGGCAAGAAAAGCAGTAATCTGAAAATCTTTTCTGTAAGAACATCTCAGATTAATAAAGCTGCTCAGCTGCAAAGAAGTGCGTATACTTTGACTGAATGCATATCCTCTCGAGAAAAGGGAACACAATACCAATCCACCCTATCCAGCATGTTAATAGTGTGTTGGTCATCACTCAAGAAAAATGGCAGCACAGAGGTCTTTAGGCATTAATTTACCTGAAATACTCTGACCAAAGCCAATTTTCTCTGCTTACGTTTCTTCACCCAATAACGGTACACAGCTTCCACAACATCCTTTCTCTCTATGTCCAGTCTAAGATTAGGGTCTGGTTTCTCATTCGAGAGATCATGAGGACTGCAATAGAAAGCCTTCTCAAATGCACCAATCATAAGCTCGAAGCTGTCCTCTGAAACGCACTCAGGCGGATCATTTTCAGCAAAGAACTCGTTATTGAATTTATCAAGCCACTCCTCATCTTCACAGTCCATGTCATAACTTGCAGTCTTATTGGCCATAGCTCTTGACACCTCATCAGCACTCAACGTAATATAACATTCTGGTCTTGTAAAGGGTACGAAATTTTCTTCTCCATATCTTAATACTTCACATACCCCTGGAACAGGGATTATCTTAACAGGAGGAACCTTAGGAGATACGACCTGCTTATTTCGGTCAAAACATTCCTTGTAAAGATCCTTAAATTTCAACCAGTCATCTCGATCAGGAAATTCCAGTTTCCAACCATTATCCCCTGTCCAAACCATTGCATGGGTGAAACGGTTGGGAAAACAAGGCCTCATAACTTCTTGTGCCTTGTGAGCATATCTTATCAGTCCCCCTCTTTTGACAACAAGAGACCACTCTCCAGAGTCTAAAAGTTCCAACATGACATTACCACCATCCTCCCTGACACAGTTCTCTGAATTGCTAATCAATACATTTGCATTACAGGATAACATAGCTGTATCCTGTTGAAGTCTGGTCACAGTAGCACTCATCTCATCGATATTTCCAGCAGACCTAGTGCGAACAGATCTTCTTTTGTCGCCAGAAATTATTGAGGAAAATGGGAATCCATTCTTCTTAGCACTGACCAAGTCTGAGGCTAATGCTCCATTACATTTCCTCACACATGCTAGAGAAGGATTTCTAGCTCTCCTCCTTGGCCTCAGTGAACTCCTCCTTTTCCTTATGCCACGAGAATTTGACCCATATCTATGTTGTGAAGATCGATTATCAACCTTAGCGGCTCTAGAAGACACATGTAGCAGCAGCTCACTCCCTGGAACTTCAACATTACCCCCTGATTTGCTTTCGGAAGGTGAAAATGAATAATCTTCTTCCGAGAGTTCCTCCTCTTCCGCAGTCACCAAACCATCATTTATTTGCACCAACACTGAATTATTTACAGGAGCCAATGACATGAACTGATGCCGGAGAAGCATACTACGATGCATGTACATGAAACAAAAGGGAACTGCAGAAAAATCCACACAAAAACTAGGTGTAAACTGCCTGGATCCAAAGAACTTGCATGCCCCGGAGCTCAAAATGGAAGGACACTCCTGAAAGGGGAAAAAGGAAGAAAGAACATTCAAATACAGCACGAAAGCAGCACTAATAAGATGAAGCAAGCCCATCGGAAAGATAATCCAGTGAAAACACACCCTCAACACTAGCTATAACATAACTTGCAGCAAAGAAGCTACCCGAATAGATACCCTTACCCAATAACCATCCATCCAGAAGCGTCGCCTATCAAAATAGATACGTGAATTGCCAATGACATTGTACTTGTTAAAAAGAAAAGCTTTGCAGAAACCTTGAACCAATCCTTTGCACTAATGCCAAAACACGCCAACGGCATAACAAACAAGAAAACTGTAAACTCTTCTACATCTTAATTTCATCATAAGCTATAATAGGTGTACTGGGCCTTATAGAAAAATTCCACCAGACACTAGTCCAAACTACACCAATCTAAAAAGTAAGTCCTTTGCTTACATCCCATCTCCCCAATTTGATATACATGATGGAAGATACAATTCAAAAAATTAGCTGAGCAGACAAAAGGAAATGAAGCTCACCCGTGAAAAATGAATTCCGTGCGATGCATAGACACCTCGAAGCGGCTCTGACATAACAAACTTTGAAAGTGCAGACAATCTAATGCAGACCCTCTTCATGTACTGCAGAACAGAACACAAGAGGCCAACAAATGCCGAATTTTCTTGATGTGGCAGCTCCAAAACCACAGAAAGCGCTTGAAAACCCAGCAAAAACTCTCCTTGAGCACCACCACTCTTCCTGTTCTGCCTCCTAGAGAAGCGAATCCCATACTTCTTACCATCACCGATCTCCAAGCTTGACACCGCCTCTCTCTTCCTTTTCCTGCTATAGACAATCCCAGACATCCTGTCCACATCGTCCCTACCGATCACTCGGTTTTGACATCAGGCTTCTCGAATTCATCATCCTCTATTTCAATTGCAGCAATCTCACGCTTTGGACTCACATTCTTAGCCAACCCAACTTGCTTTGACTTGAGACCACCAACAACTCCATTCCCAGCACCACTTCTACTATCTATGAGGCTAAACCACTCATCCTTATCGCTGCCCTTCCTGAGCTTGGCGTCGCCCGATTCCGGCCACAGGCGCCGGCCGGAGCGCAAGACCCGCGCCCCGTCGACGCCCTTCACCACTCCGAAAACCCTCGTGGTCCGTCGCATGCCAACCGATGGCATTGCCGCGCCCCCAAGACCGGACACCACCCGTCTGCTCGATCCCTGTCCCCTGGCTCGCCGGATCACCCAGTCGACTCAGCCGATCCCTCCCGTGACGACCCACTGAACGGAACGATATGCTCGGTGCGCCTTCTGACCAACACCGAGTCCGGACCATCTATCGTATGGAAAAAACGGAAGACCCCCAAGGAAAAGTACAGTCAAGTCAAAGAGTCCTTCCAAACACCATGGGGAACTCACTGAAGTTAATCGCTGGACGAGGCTGAGACTATACCTTCGTCAGTTTGTGTGAGGAAATGTAATGGAGCATTAGCCTCAGACTTGGTCAGTGCTAAGAAGAATGGATTCCCATTTTCCTCAATAATTTCTGGCGACAAAAGAAGATCTGTTCGCACTAGGTCTGCTGGAAATATCGATGAGATGAGTGCTACTGTGACCAGACTTCAACAGGATACAGCTATGTTATCCTGTAATGCAAATGTATTGATTAGCAATTCAGAGAACTGTGTCAGGGAGGATGGTGGTAATGTCATGTTGGAACTTTTAGACTCTGGAGAGTGGTCTCTTGTTGTCAAAAGAGGGGGACTGATAAGATATGCTCACAAGGCACAAGAAGTTATGAGGCCTTGTTTTCCCAACCGTTTCACCCATGCAATGGTTTGGACAGGGGATAATGGTTGGAAACTGGAATTTCCTGATCGAGATGACTGGTTGAAATTTAAGGATCTTTACAAGGAATGTTTTGACCGAAATAAGCAGGTCGTATCTCCTAAGGTTCCTCCTGTTAAGATAATCCCTGTTCCAGGGGTATGTGAAGTATTAAGATATGGAGAAGAAAATTTCGTACCCTTTACAAGACCAGAATGTTATATTACGTTGAGTGCTGATGAGGTGTCAAGAGCTATGGCCAATAAGACTGCAAGTTATGACATGGACTGTGAAGATGAGGAGTGGCTTGATAAATTCAATAACGAGTTCTTTGCTGAAAATGATCCGCCTGAGTGCGTTTCAGAGGACAGCTTCGAGCTTATGATTGGTGCATTTGAGAAGGCTTTCTATTGCAGTCCTCATGATCTCTCGAATGAGAAACCAGACCCTAATCTTAGACTGGACATAGAGAGAAAGGATGTTGTGGAAGCTGTGTACCGTTATTGGGTGAAGAAACGTAAGCAGAGAAAATTGGCTTTGGTCAGAGTATTTCAGGTAAATTAATGCCTAAAGACCTCTGTGCTGCCATTTTTCTTGAGTGATGACCAACACACTATTAACATGCTGGATAGGGTGGATTGGTATTGTGTTCCCTTTTCTCGAGAGGATATGCATTCAGTCAAAGTATACGCACTTCTTTGCAGCTGAGCAGCTTTATTAATCTGAGATGTTCTTACAGAAAAGATTTTCAGATTACTGCTTTTCTTGCCATTAGTTTTTTCATTCTTGAAACTCTCTTCTCAGAAAATGGTGACGATCATGTAATTTTATATTATCATTCTCTTGTATCTCTTAAGTGTTTTCTTTAAGATAATCAGCTTTGTAGTGATTTCTGCTCTCTGGGTTTGGAATCTTTTTAAGTATCATTTGGATGTAGAAGAGCTTTGGATCTTGCATTGAGCACCTTACTGTTGTCATTTGAGAAAATGGTTTAGTGTGCATTTATGGTTAAATGAGAAAAGTGCATTCATATTATGCGCTGTGAGTGCAAGTTTGATTTTGTGAGGTTCATTGCTTCTGCTTCAAACGGTTCTCCTAAACATAAACACATGTTTTTACAGGGTCATCAATCAAGAAAAGCTCCCTTGGTTCCAAAGCCTCCCCTGCGTAAGCGGAGATCATTTAAAAGGCAGGGAAGTCAGCATGGACGAGGCAAGCAACCGGGTCTCTTGCAAGGTGAATGTTACCCTCTTAGAGATACCCATATCATAGATCATTATGCGAGAGGCGGATGCATCATACATGTTTTCATAAGCTGTGAACTCTTCTTTCTTCTCTCACATGTAGTTGCTCTCGCGTTGTGGATTTTCCACTTTGTTTAGTTACATTAGGGCTTTACCCAAACTCTATCTTGGTGATTAAGTTCCGCTGTTTTTGGTGTGAAATGAGCTTAAAGTTTGGTCAGTTTCTATGTGGCATGAACAGTGTTATTTTTTGGAAGTTTGGCTTATTATCCATCTCACTTCAGCATTGGCAGCGGAAAGAGATGCTCTGGAGGAACAGAGCGCCCTGCGGAAAGTTGAGGAAGCTCAAGCATCAGCTGACAGATCCGTGGAACTCGCAATTGCGAAACGTCACAGGGCTCAGTCGCTCATGGGAAATGCTGACTTGGCCGCCTACAGGGCCACTATGGCTCTCAGAATCGCTGAAGCAGCTCAAGTCGCGGAGTCCCCTGATGCAGCAGCCGCTCATTTTCTTGACTAACAATGACAGAGTGGGTATGGTTGGTGCGCGAATCGGAACTGCCTGTGTTTTTCTTTCCTCTAATTGCAGAAGAGTTTTTATCTTCTGGATCCGTCGGAGGCAAATGTGAGCCATTGGTTTTTCCAAGAGCCTTATGGGGGAATTGTAATTTTTGTACAGAATTGGTTGAATGTACATGCTGTATCACTATGACCTCACGTCGCGGCAGCAGATGTGTGCCCAAGAAATTTCTTTCGAGTTCCTTGGACGAACCAAAAAAATAGGGGGGTGGGGTTACAGAAAATATTTATGTCAATAATCTGTGGACTCCCATATTCTTGTATACTAGTCATGAACCCATGCTTATGATTATTTTAGGGGTTAGTATCATGAAAAATTTCAAACTAACAAATTTGTGATTAATTTACTTTAAATTAATTATTTTATAAAAAAAATAAATTGGTATATTTATGAAAAATTTATCTTTTAATAGTTTCTGTTAATTTTTATTGTTAAATTGTCAAGTTTATCTTTTATTTATTACGGAAGTATCAGTTTGAGATTTTTCGTAGTATTAATTCAATTTATCGAAAATTAAAGCATGATAAATTTGTTGTAGGTGTATAATTTTGAGGTTTTTTTTGTAATCAAAATATTAATTTAGGGTAAATTTATAATATGTGTATCAATTTGAGGTTTTTTGTGGTATCAATCCTTGCTTTGTGCAGACTCTTTTAAGATTAGTAGTGATGATATAAATAATCTTTGGTAAACAATTCAAAAGGATAAAATAATAATGCATTATATAAATTACATGTTGGACGAAGCTAGTAAAAACTGAAAATAAAAATAAAAATAAAAACACACTTTTTTTATATGATACGTCTGGAATGTCATATATGCTTTAAAATACATATGATTTACTTAAGGTAACATCCATTTGATGTCAAGAATTAATAAGTTGCACATCGCATAAAAGTTATATTAAGTGCAAAATACATGTAATATATGTTCGTCCAAGTATTATTGACATGAATCTAAACACATTAATGTTATGTCGAGCTCAATGTATATTCTAATGCAACGCAGTGTGGCGTATCATGTTTGTCATGTCAATCATTTCTTGTGAAGCACATTCAAAAGATTTATTTTTAGGCACTTGCATAAATAAGAGAAAACATTGCACTCGAAGTAAAGGAATAAAAAGCCCTGAAAATGAGAATATAAAGGGAAAATTGTTCAATATGTCATAAATCTATTACACTTTTATCAATTCGGTCTCAAAAATTTTAATTTTGTCAATTAAGTCCTAAATATTTTTGCATTTTGCCAATTGAGTTCATCTAGTCAATTTTAATCGAAAAACGTTGACGTGGAAGCCAGTTGTCCTACGTAGTATGATCGGCATTGATGTGGATAATTATTTATCTTATTTTAATATGTTTCGAGTTTGTACTCTTTCTTTTTTTTTCTTTTCATCTTTTTTTTAAACAACGGGTCGCGAGGTCACCGGCCAAACATCGCCAACCACCGAACGAGGGCCATGACCACGTGAGGGTCGCTAGCTCTCATCGATGGCCAGTGACCTCACAAACCATAATAAATAAATAAAAAATGAAAAAAAGGAAAGATTAATGCAAATTCATATAATATTAATATAGACTATTCAAATTAGTGCCGATCGTATCATATACGACAGTCAGCGTCCATGTTAGCCATTTCTGATCAAAATTAGTCAGATAAACTCAATTTGTAAAACATGAAATCGTTTAGGATTGAATTAGTAAAATTATAAAAAGTTGAGGAATTTTTTGATAATTTTCTCGAATATAAAGAGTGGGTAAAGGTAAGAGTAGCAAGAGTAGCTTAAGGTTGTGTATGATAATGTTTCAGAAAAAGTGTTTCTGTTCTTAAAGTGTTTCGAGAAAATTTTAGGAACACAAACGCGTATGGTAAAAAAGTATTATCAAAGTGTTTCAGGAACACTTTTAACAAATAAAAACACTTTTGGAACAGAAATAAGAAATAAAAAAACTTGCTTCTGTGTTCCTAGAACACTTTTTAGAAACACATTTGAAATATTTTTTAGAAATAATTAGGAACACTTTCTTGAAAGTAATTAAAAATGAAAATAATTAAAGAATAAAAATATTTTTTTTAAAAATAAAATAAAAATAATTAAAATAGAATTAATAAAAACAAAAATAATTAAAATAAAATATAATTAAAGAAAGCAATTAAAAAATAAAAAAATAAAAAATAAAAAATTGAAATAATAAAAATTAATTGAGAAATCGAATCATTTATAATGAGTAAAATTATAAACATAATTTTTTGTAATTACCAAACGCGTTTCTGTTTCTTTTTTTGTTCCAAAACAGAAACTTTATGAAGTCACCAAATACGCTTCTGTTCAAAAAAATCGTTGTCGGGAATAGAGACAAAAAAAAAATGTTTCTGTTCCAAAAGTTGTTCCCAAGCAGCCTAAGCTACTCTCTACCAGATTATCAACCTTCAGACTCGATTGAACCCCATGTCTCGGAGGACAAAAATCTCATGATTTGGAGTAATTCAACTTTGTAAGTTATAGCACATTCCGTTGAATAGAGTAACTGTAAAAAATTCATAAGATAGAATCACAAAAATCACTTCTTCTTTTCAACTTTTCTTCAGTTTCGCTTTGCATCTTTCTCATCGTAGACAAATACTCTGCCCCATCCTGTTTCGACAAACTACAATTTACACCCTTTGCACTCTCCATTTTATGTGAAGTACAGTAGAAGATAAAAAGCCAGGGAAAAGGAAAAAGAAGCTGGAAATTGGGAGTGCTTGTATGGTCAACGGATTGTCAATCTACCCATTTATACCTTGCTTTGATGGTGTTGGTATCTGATCAGATCAGCAAGCCACATGATCTGTGCATCTCCTGCATTCTCCCCTGGCAACTAGCAGAATGGCGACAAGTTGGGTCGCAAGCTGAGGACGATGATCAACGAGTCGGGTAGTTTTCGAGTAGCTTCTTGTTCGGGTTCTTTGTTTTTCCCGGTGTGTAATCACATCTCTAAACGTGGCCAGACCTCAAAAGTTT
>JAGVVM010000798.1:0-45365 GCA_019149425.1 Psidium friedrichsthalianum | reverse complement strand
TTTATCTTTTTTGTTCTTTTATTAATGACAGACAGTTAGAGTTAATTGCACTCCTATCATGTTTGGTTCTTCCAGACTTTGCTTTGTGGATTGATGGGGTTGCTCCATCCAACGGAGTCTTGCCTCAGTCCCTATGCACACAAAAAAGCCTGGCCCCGCTGTCCTCCTAAAAGGCAGGTTGGTGGATTGTGTTTTTTCAGTTTAAATCTCAAAAAAATACTTTCGGGAAGTGGTGTCAGCTCATGTAGATCGGACCAAATTTTCACTTGCAGCATATTAGGAGGAAGATGATCGAGAGTGCAAAGGAGGGCATCAGGCGAAAAGATAGCAACTCCGAAAATAGTGGGAAGATGCAAGATGCTTTCATTGAGATGGAAAGCAGTCCGTGGTATAGTTTTATGGTTAGCATCAAAATAATCTCATGGGCTGACACCCTAAAAATCATCAGTACGTTAAGCTGTCATGCAGGAGAATATCACACAGTGCAGAAATTTACAATCTAAATTAAGCCTTTGCAGATTGTTTGTGTATGGTGATTTCTTGGTGGTAAATGAGCTAGAAGACTTGAAGGAGGCAGTCATTCAAAGCAACAAGGGATGAAGAAAAGGCTTCATTTGATCAGCTTGAGAAGCAAATTGATGCCTACTTGCCAGTCGCGTTAAATGAGCAAAAGACTTAGCAATTTAGTACAGTCGGTCCTAGTGGCAACGCTCGGTATGTGCCCATGCCTATGATTAGCTCATACCCACATCAGTACTTTGGGGTTATTTTGCGTACATGGCCCATCGATAGTCTCCTGGAAATCAATTCTAGGAGAAAGAAGCTATTTCTCTTCATCATTCCCAGCCGCCGCTACAGGTATATTGCCATAAATATATAGAACGATTACATTGTTTCGGCAGTCAAGTTGATGAAATGTCTTGAACAACCATTTTTTGAAAAGTTCATTTCTTCCTTGATGGAGGATGTGCTGATTTTCCTTACTATTGAGTATATCTGTTGGCAGGATCCTGGAAAGGGTTCATGCTTCTTATGTGGCGTCCGTGCCTCCAAATATATGGCCACATTCAACATATTTTTCCGTTTCTGACCTGGGCTGTGTTTCGAGAGTCCAGTGACAAATATCCCTATTGCCGGAATTCTATTCCCCTTGCCGTTCTTTCTTCTCATAAGCATTAGGCAAACATGTATATACCCAAGTTTTTCAATCCACATCATGTGACGAGAATTAAATGCGGCGGGAATATGAAGGGAAGTCCACTCGTACCCCCATGGTTTGTCTCCCAGCCCTCTTGCCAAGTAAGCTAAGTTGTCATCATTAGTCGTCATAAATTAGCTCCCTGTCTTATACACGATCTCACTAGGTAGTGTTATTCAGGAGAGGGGGAATACCCCATTTAGGGAGTGTGGAAGTTGGGGATGAAAAATCGATGCTGAGATTTTCGAGAACTGACAAAACCGCAAGCGGAGAGTGCTGAAGGTTAGGACTGCGAGCTTCACCGAAAGATGGATGCTATTCCAAGTAAGAAAACATTCATGTCCTTTATCTTTGACACTCCTCCCCATTATAAAGCGGAGGATAAAATCAGGACCTCATCTGCGTGTAGATGAGAAGGAGCGGAGTTTAAGGACAAGTACTCACCTAATTGGTTCTACTCTTTGCAGCCGGTGTACATCCACACAGGAAGGCCAACTAAACTATCTCCGGAGGAAGTGAGCTTTCACATGAGACACGAAAAGAGAATAAAAAAGTAGCTTGCAGCACAGTTAAGAAGGATAGAAGAGTAAAAGAATGTCCGTCCGCCGGTTAGACTTTAGAACAATTCCTACACAGAACACCATTCTGCATAAAGGACCGTAATTCACAAATGAGGAGGGCAAAATGACTGTTCCGGAAGGAGGGAGAGAACAACGACCTGATTAACATTATACAGTAATTGACCAATCAATGTATCACAAACATAGGGCTTAGACAGGCAACAGTTGATATGAAGATGGACTAAACAAAGTACCATGGAAACAGTTGATAGCATCGTGTAGGACAACTATATGGTTAATTGAAAATAGATAGCTGATGGATCAATTGTGTATGGATATCGAAATAGCGATAAAATCGCAAACACTACGTGTGGTCATCAGTGATAAATTTTTCTATCGCACACGAGGCATGCACTGTCACACGTACGAAAGGAAAAATAAGTCTGGTTAGTGATAGTTCCGTAAGTAGCGGCACAAACAAAATCTCATTCTCAAATTTCATGAACTGCCATATACTGAAAATACGCGTACTTTAACGAGATCGAGTGAGGAGAATACAAAGCCAAGAAACTTCCACATCACATCACGAGAGTAGTAGAGATTAAAAGCCATAGAGGAGCATAGTTATGAATCAAAGGAGTTGTAATGTTCAACGGCAGCCTCTCGTGAGCTGCACCGGACATGAGTAACCTAGTCGGGAAACTCATCATAGGTTGCGAAGCTCCGCTTAGACAGATCTAAGTTCCCGGCGGACATTGGCTACCTGAAGAGTTCAGTCAATCCTAGATCAAAACACGGCAATGAAAAAGTAGAAACACACATGAAATGCACGTCGTATTTGATGTGGCGCTATACACACTTATCTTAAATACGCATATGAAAGAAGTACACCATATAAAACATGTACAGACGACACATTGTGATTTAGGCCAGAGGTGCTGCACACCTGGCTAGAGAAGGTGTTCACTGTCGCAACATAAATGCCAATATCTGGGGACTGCATCTGTACAGCACTAAAGAAGGTATGCTGGTGGAGTTCTCTAGGGCTATGAAACTATATGGTCTGGGAGTGCAACTAGTAGACCCAGACACATGCACCCACATGTTCACAAACATCAGCATGCACTTCTAACATGACGTATGTAATTATTGACAATATATACTGCATTCAATGCAAGCAATAGTTTATCACAACACGCAGACTAGTTTTCTAGGCGGCGCGCATAGTCATGCGCATGGGTGAACACACTGGTAGTTATGATGTTCAAAACATCGCTGAACCAAGCCAACCAGGAGAAAGAACTCACTGGGCTGGTTCTGTTTCTGAATTAGTGATTCCAATATCGCTTGAACTCCTGGGAAAAAAAGATGGGCCAGATTGTTAATGATTCTTGACGTAGTGATTCGGACATTGCCAACACATCATAACAAGGATGATCCTGGATATTGTTCGGCCCGTCTGTGTTGCTTACTGTAGGGAAGAATGGAAGCAGGTAATGCTCTAACCGCACCTAATGTATGGTCGTTCATCACAGACAATCTGTATAAAGGTTAATACAACCTCACGTGACATAACACCGCCATAGTGGTGCCCAAGAAAAGTGGAATACAAAAAAGTAAAAGGGAATCTCAGGGTGACTTGATACACTGAAGTTTGAATATGCATTTGTAAGTGCATGTGGAATCAAATAGCATGTTCATCTGACTCCCCTGCATAACAATATATCTCGAAGAATCAACGTTAATCGATTGATCTGCCCCCTTCAGTACATGCGCAACGATGCACGTTACCATGCTAAACCAACCCGATCGCACGCAGGCAAAGATACAAAGTACTTTATACACTGTCGAGGAATTGATCTGCTTTTAAAATTTGCACGATGAAAAAAGCTTACCAGTGCAGGATAAGGGTAGGCTGTATAAGACACCATGTTGATCGACCATCGGCCACGAAACTGATGCATTATTATAAACCATTTTGATATGGAATGAAGGGCAGAGGATAGATTAATGATCTAGGACAGTCTTGCACAAAAAAACAGTAGCATACAAATTGGATCGGTCTGCCTAAGTCAGGAAGCTAATTGAGAAGTCACTGACCATGCAAGGAGACCCCGCCCAACCCATAATATAAAATTTATTACTAGAAAAAGCTTTCTATGAAGTATTGTTAGGGATTGTAAACAACTCATGAAACACGGAGGACACCTAGCTAAAGACACGAACGAATACTATCACCGCGTGCGTTCTGCATAAAACACTTATTAATTGAAAGATCATGTGATGAGAACATAACATAAACAGTACTATCAGATAGAGTTTTCTGTATTATTTCCCGTTCCTGAAAATGGTTTGGTCGGTCAAATGAGATTTCACACTTCTCCTTCCACGTGATTTTCTTTCATATATTATTTTGTCTACTGCCAAAAACCATATAAAAGCCCAAGATCAGGAAGCAGCTGTAGCCATTAGTAATTCCCAGAAGTGACAACGGTCGAGAGATGATGGTAAGCTCTTCAATGGCAATATCGGTGGTGTGCTGCTACTAACGAGCTCCTTCTAGCTACAAAAGCCACGTCCTATCGATGGGAATCTCAAATGGCCATCGTGTCTTGGAAAATGTGAAAAAATGTAGCTTAAAGCCAAATGAACCTGTTTGCTGTACTTGCTTCCACCCTCTGATCTCAGGGTTATTACCCAATGGCAAATTGAGCACGGGCGACGCCGTGGGAGAGAAAGGCACTGTGTGTGACGGGGTCGAGCCGCCATACCCGATCTGGGAGATCCGGGCCTACGTGGAGTAATCAAAGCGGGCCAAAGCCGGGGGACATGTTGCTGGTCGTGCCTGAGGGTGGCTTCGCGGAGCGGCTCGGGAACGAGGCCGCGATAAGCAAAGAGTGAAACCTCATCAAAGCGCTCGCATTACTCGGTCACGTTCGCATACGGCACGTTGCGCGCAGACGAGAAACTGAACGTGGCGGTGTCTCCGAAACACGGAGGCCGACGACTGGGGGATACTGCCGGTGCACGACTGGTCAGCAGCAAAGGGGTGGACTCTTACGCATGGGGCTTTAACGGCCGACGACGCCGAGGTGGACATCTCGTTCCATAACCCCGGATCGTGAGAGCATCCTGATTGTGCCCTTGTCGACTCGATGCTTTGAAAGCCTTGAATACTGCCTAAGCGCAACCAATGTAATTCTCTCTACGTTTCTGTTTCAGATAGATAGATAGACCCCTGTCAATGAGTCCCATCCCATGATTCATGCTGCTGCTTTCCTACAGATAACTTGGTGAAGAATGGGAACTTCGAAGAAGGCCCTACGTTTTCCCTAACTCGTCCTGGGGAGTCCTAGTCCCGCCCCACATCGAGGACGACCACAGCCTCATACCCGGCTGAATCATCGAGTCTCTCAAGGCCATCAAGTACGTCGACTCCGACCACTTTGCCGTGGCCGGAGGCCAAGCGGGCGGTGGAGCTAGTCGCCGGCAGAGAGAGCGCCGTGTCTCAAGTCGTCTTCAGTGGACCCGGCAGGGCCTATCTCCTCACGTTCGCCGTGGGCGATGCTAGGACTCGTGCAAGGGGCCGATGCAGGTGGAGGCACGTGCGGGGAGAGGCAGCGCTCGGGTCCCTTACGAGTCCAAGGGGAAGGGCGGTTTCGTGCAGCTGAGCTGCGGTTCGAGGCTGAGGCAAAGCGGACACGGGTGGCGTTCCTCAGCTCCTACTACACCATGGCGAGCAATCACTCGGGTTCGCTGTGCGGACCGGTCATTGATGATGGGAAGTTGCTCAGCGTGCGTCGCTCGAAGTAGGGGCACATGGTTCGTATCAGCTAATTTGAGCGATTGGATTCATGTCGCTTTTCCATGGATATACCTTAGTTTTATTTCACGTCTCTGTATACGATATATCTTGGTAAAAAAAAAAAATCATGTCTTGAATCACTCAAAATTTCACTAGTTGTAGTTGACTTTCTTCTGTGACATATTTTATGAGTTGCCAATTTATTCTAATAAAAATAAAAGTTTTGCAAACACATCAATTTTGGGTCGCAGAAAGAAGTGTAATTCACAATAATTTTTAATTAATTATTTTTTGGCTTATTATAAGTAGCCACCATTTCTCTAAAACTAAATCAACCGATTAGGTTTAGAAAAAATTTTAGATAAAGACTTGAAGTGCTTCATTTTTCCAAATAAGTGCTTGAAATAGATCTTGTTTCAAATAAAGACTTTTAAACAGAAGATGAGCATATAACTATTCGACCATCGAAGAAGTGGTATTTCGTTAAAAGAAAATTCTAAGTATATATATTTTATTATTTTTACTTGATTTTTTATTTTTTATTTTTCTCTCTTTTCTTCCCCGGCTAGGCCTCGTCGATGGCTAGCAACCTCCACCGTGCCTTGTCGATACTAGCAGCAGCAAACTTTGCCAGCCTCAGGTGAGGGTCCCCTCCCGTCACTTGGGCTTCACTTGAGTTTAGCAAAGGGAAAAGGGAAAAAAAAAAAAAGATGAAAAAATAAAAGGAAAAGGAAAAAAATTCAAAAATCGATGATGAAAATGCCTTTCGAGGTCAATCCTTTTTTTTAGACTAATATGACTACTTCAGGTACTTATTTAAAATGATGTTTACTTTAATTTTTTATTTAAAATGATGATGACGCTTTTAACTTTATTTGAAATAAGATTCATATTAAATATTTATTTGAGAAACTAAGGGTATTTTAGTACACGAGATTTTCCCATTGGATTCATATGTGTGCGTATCTTAATATTGCAATTTCAATCGTCGACGTGGCGCCCTATGGACCAATCCTGCGAACCCTTCACCACCAAATGCCTCTAACGTACGCCGAAAGCACACAGAGCACCTCAGCTTCCTCGACATGGTCCGCCATCGCCCACGTACGCACGTAGCGATCGATCACGCGACTCGAGCGCACGTTAACATCGCCACGTTCAAGCTCCACTCACCAACGAGAAGGCGCGAATCGCACCAAGTCCATTTTAACTTCAAACTTCCCACGCGACTCTGGCTCATCTCCGAGTTCTGCACCAACAATGGCGACTCATGCATCGTCTTCTTCGCTGATGTGGTTCAGGAAAGGCCTCAGGATCCACGACAACCCCGCCCTCGAGCACGCTTCGAGAGCGTGCGATTTCCTCTACCCGGTCTTCGTGATCGATCCGCGCTACATGGAGCCCGACCGGACCGCCTTCTCCCCCGGCTCGTCCAGGGCCGGCGTGAACCGGATCCGGTTCTTGCTCGAGAGCCTGGCCGATCTGGATTCAAGCCTTAAGAAGCTCGGTTCGAGGTTGCTGGTGTTGAAGGGGGAGCCCGGCGAGGTGTTGATCCGGTGCTTGGAAGAGGTGAGGCGTTGAGTTTGAGAGAGTTTTTCGTCTTCGTACTTCAATTTCAATTACAGATGCCGTTGCTCTGCTTAGTCATGAAGTGTGAGTTTGAGTTTAAGTGCATGCGCATGCCTTGTGGATTCAGTGCTCGGTTGATAGAATGTTATACGTGAAGCTCGGGTATGCTTCCAATTTGTCGTTAATTATTTGATTGTTAGATGGAATCTGGCTGTTGCAGTGGAATGTCAACAAACTTTGCTTCGAGCACGACACTGACCCGTATTACCAAGCTCTGGATAATAAAGTTAAGGTGAGGGACTCTGTTTTATACTTTTGTGGTAGTTCATTGTGGTTCAGAAGTGATGGAGCATTTACTATCAAGCTCCGGACAAGCAACGATGGGAGGAGATTCTCTTACATTTCCAGTTGAATGACGAAATCGAGTAGCTTATCTATGCTTATCTTATCTAATGAGAGATTGTCTCGTCTGTGAGGACAGAACTTTGCATCTGCTGCTGGCATGGAGACGTTCTCACCTGTGAGCCATACGTTGTTTGATCCAGCGGACATTGTAGCAAGAGTAAGTCCTTGTTTAGGCGTCTAGTGAGCAGTTGATGTTTTGAGCTTGTCTCCACACTTTAGCATGTATCTCTGCTAATTTGTGGCGGTCTTGTCGTGGTTTAATTTTATCACTTTTGGGGCTGAATCATCAGAATGGAGGAAAGCCACCTTTGAGTTATCAATCATTTCTGAAGCTTGCTGGAAAACCCTCATGGGAGGCGTCACCACTTTCACCATGCTTTCTTCTGTTCCTCCCGTTGGGGCTGTTGGAAGATGTGAGATTTTTGAAGTTCCTACACTGATGGAACTTGGTTACAATGAAACTGACCAGGTTAGAGCTGCTGAGGCCTGCAATTTTCCATTATCTTAAGACTGTCATCAAGATTGAAGAAGCATGTTTCCGCAGGACGAAGTGGCCCCTTTCCGAGGTGGAGAAACTGTAGCATTGACTAGAATGAAAGAGGCACTCAGTAATAAGGTATGGCACTTTACCGAAGCTACTTGAAAAACTGAGCCCATTCTAATGTGCTTTGAATTGTTTTATTTCTGTTAATCTATATTGTAAAGTACAATTCTCTGCTCAAGTCGCGAGAATTGATGTCTTGTTAGGAAGCCATACATTGTCCGGTGTTATGGTACCTTTGTGGTTCCAGAATAGTTAATTATGTCCCCAACTAGTTTAGAACAATTTGACACTCAAGCTATTGTTGAATTCATATACTTGATGGCCAAGAAGCAGTGGCAAACTAGTACTTTCCACTAAGTACTGAATCTAGATGCTGTCAACCTGTACCGTGGAATTTACATTTCATCAAATGTCACTTTAACTAATAATCCTATGTTCTTTGGTGCTTTGCTGAGTAGTATATTTAATGTTAACCAGTGGTCCTTCATTTGCGAGCTTATATGTCTTTGGCTGCTCACCAACTGGGGCACATGACTCCACCTTCAATTTTTGCTGCTGATAGTGCATACAGAGTTTGATCGTTAGCCTGATAGTGCTATTGCAACTGATCTAAGGGTAAAACAATCCAGCATCTCTGATCGATGAGATGCTGTAAGCCGAGATATGAACCTATTAATCTAAATTTTGATTAGGTAATGCCAATTGTCTGTGGGAAGTACTATGCTGTCATTTTCTCTGCCTAATCAGGATGACGCTAGTATTCTCTGTCTATGTTATTTTTCGCTCCAAATTCATCGAGCGAAAGGTGAATGCTATATGTTTAAAGTTGACTGGTGTGTCATCTGTGTTGCTGTTGGGAACTTCTTGTAAGTTGTCAATTGCAATTTTCTATTGTCATGAGCATGCTCCCTCTTGTGGTAATGTAGGCTTGGATAGCAGATTTTGAGAAACCAAAGGGCGATCCATCTGCTTTTGACAAGCCAGCAACTACAGTTTTATCACCCTACTTGAAAGTGAGTTCAAGCAGAGACAGTCATTTAACATCTTGTTTATCAATTCTACATCCCAATTTGTTTCACTTCCATATAATCAAATTCCATTGGTCTCTCTGTACATCGATTTCCTTTCATAGTTTGCTCTACCCATTCTATTCTAAGTTGTGGAGCAGTTTGGTTGTCTCTCATCCAGATACTTCTATCAGCGCGTTCAAGACATTTATAAGGATGTTAAGAAGCATACATCACCTCCTGTTTCTCTTCTGGGGCAGGTCTGTTTCTAATGACTATGTTATGTGTTCCTGTTCCAACTGTCAAAACTTCCAACTACTTATCTCTAATCATTTCCATTTTTCATTATGAAGTTGTTGTGGCGAGATTTCTTCTACACAGCAGCCTTTGGTACTCCTAATTTTGATAAGATGAAGGGTAACCGGATATGTAAACAGGTGATTGGAACTACTGACTTTTGGTACACTGATATCAAGAGAAACCTCTTATATTTCTAGAGCAATATGAATCCCTGGTAGACACTGGATGTGCACTGTGAAGATATTTTCTAGAAGTACCTTTCACACTTAATATACTCTTTGGCCATACAGATACCATGGAGTGATGACGAGCAACTGCTTGCTGCTTGGAGGGAAGCTAGGACAGGATACCCTTGGATTGATGCTATAATGGTGCAGGTTAGGCGGGGAAAAGTTGTCAAGTTGTTTGGGCAACCTATTGTTTCCATCATAGTTATCTGATCTCAAACCTTAAATGTATTTTTTGTAATGTTCTCGTCTTGCCCTGTATCTAATCTAAGTTGCTGATGTAGCTCTGCAAGTGGGGCTGGATGCACCACCTAGCTCGTCATTGCGTAGCATGTTTCTTAACACGTGGAGATCTGGTATATGACATTTATTCTGTGAGCTTCTGTATGTATTAGAGATTCCAGCTGCTTTCCTTCATATAAATTGCATGTGCATGCAGTTTGTTCACTGGGAAAAGGGACGGGATGTTTTTGAGAGACTCCTCATTGACTCAGACTGGGCAATCAACAATGGAAACTGGCTGTGGTTGTCATGTTCTTCATTTTTCTACCAGGTAAATACCATCTCCCAATTTCCATTGCAATCATGAGAAGTTTTGTTCAAACTGTTCCATGTGTGCAAGGAACTTGGTACTCTTTGTATGCTTTGAATAGATTTTCAGCGTCAGCACATGCTTGTCAACTGCATTATCCATGCTAGTTTTTCTAGGATGCACTACATGCGTTCTTATTCTAAGTTAGTGATGTTCTAGTGTTAACTCATGATTCGGGCTTGTCAACTTATGTTTCCAAAATGAATTGTTGATCTAGCAGCCTAAAAAATTCATATTAAGGTGAGTCGGACTAATTTGGGCTTGACCATTGCACCTATGAGAGGCTTGTATTCTTGGAGCAGCAGCATCATCATGGAAATATGGATGTGCTGTTTCAGGATTATTATTTTCTCCTAAATGAACATTGTCTTTTCACTCATTGTTGTCCTGCGCAGTATAATCGCATCTATTCTCCAGTATCTTTTGGAAAGAAATACGACCCGAATGGCAACTACATACGCCATTTTTTACCTGTATTGAAGGGTACGTGTATACATTAGGACCATCTCTGTCACTTTTTCGCGAGCTTCTCATTTCAAACATATGACTGGATGAAAAATAATCAGATATGCCAAAGGAATATATCTATGAACCATGGAAAGCTCCCTTGAGCATTCAAACTAAAGCAAAGTGCATAATTGGAAGAGATTATCCAAATCCAGGTTTGTCATCTGAACCGTTTTACTCTAATGGAGATTTTGCAGTTTCGTAAAGTATACAATGGCGTGCATGCATATATTTGAATCATTCATAGGTCATTCAGTTAGAGTTTGATGCTTTACCGTATGGAACATGATTGCCTTTGACACAATTGGCATGTGCATTTGTCCTTGAGTCTTGACCGAAGATCAAGAGTGTGGTCATTCAGTTAGTGTTGATCCAGCAACCAACTCATGCACAAACACTAGCTTTTACGATTTAAGATGTTGAGCCGGATGTGAGATAAGACAACATTTTTTATTTACATAATTGGAGAGGTGAGTAGGGGCATACTTGGATCTATTTCTTGTGAATATGGGGTCCTAAGTTTAGAAAGAAACATACTTGGATAGAAGAAAGCTTTTGCTTCATGGTACAAGTTCCCTCACCATAAAAGGGGACTTGATAAAAATTGCATTATGCAACCATCTTTAGCTGCTTGATTGGCCTAATTCCCTATAAAACCCCCAACTTTAGGTTCAATCCCCATTTTGCCCCAACTTTTTTTTGGTCTAAGAAAAATCCTAAACTTTCATTTTAGTCCCTCACTCGTTCAAAAATCACCATTAGTTTTTTCAAAATTATCAACAATTACAACTAGAGGTTCATTATCAGAACTCACGTCTTTATCAACACCTTTACCTTACATATGGAACAATAACTTCCCGATATTGATAATTTTGAAGAAATTAATAGCGATTTTAGATGCATGGGCAGATTTGGGACTGGAGTGAAAATTGATTTTTTTTTTTGACAAATAAAAGTTCGGGGTATTGAGATTAAACCTAAAGTCAGAGGTCTTTTAGGGAATTAGCCCCTATCGATTGGGTATATACCTGATTGGCTCAAAATCAATAGTTGTCTAATAATACCAGGAGAACGCGATAGGCCCTCTGCAATTTCTGCTCTCACTTCTTCTGTTACAGTGGTCTCTCATGATTCAGCCAGCAAAGAGTGCAAACGGAAGTTGGCTGAAGCATATGCTGCAAACCAAAGACTGAACGGCGTGGTGAGTGATGAAGATCTGAAGAACCTGAGGAGAAAGCTGGCAGAAGATCAAGAAAAGGAGCCGAGGAATACAAAGCAAAGGCGAAAACACAGCGGCTGATTTCAGAATCAACATGATTTTTCCTACCGGCAAGGCTGACAAAGCTATTGTGGATGGCGTCATCATGTTTCTAAAATTTATACTGTAGGGACTGGGCTACGATTGATTGTAACCAGTACAGCATCCGACTTGGTCGATGACTGTTGAGCTCTTCGACTCGGTAAGCTACTTGTAAATACTGTGAGTGAGCAGAAGTAGTTCCATGCCATGACTCTCAGCAGCGGTAGGATCTTACATTTTCTAAGCGAAATACGTTGGGCAAACATCGAGATGCGCTTCAAGTGGTTGGGCCTATTTCGGCGGATCTCTTTCATTTTCTATGAGAAGTACATTGGACAAGCATTAGAATCAGATAATGGAAGTGGTAATTCACATTCATGATTGCTGCGTTGTATTATTTTAGATGTTGGAATGGACTCGAATCTTTACAAGAGAAAAAAGAAACATGCAGTAAACTGTATCAAAATAATTATACACGTCGATCAAATTCTCTATTAGAGATTTTTACATTGAGGGCGCGTTTGTTTGGGGGAAAACTTAATTTTAAATGAAAACACTTTTTAGGAAATGATTTTTCAAGAAACTAGGGGTCTGTTTGGTAACGTTTCTGTTCCTCTGTTTCTGTTCCCGGGAACACTTTGGGAACAGAAACATGTTTGGTAACGCAAATAATTCTGTTTCTGATTCTGCTCCCGGAAACACTTTTGGAACAAAAATCAGAAACAAAAAAAAGTTGTTTCTCAAAAAAAGAACACTTTTTTAGAATCACTTTTCAAAGATGGACTTCTCAGCCTCTTCCCACGACACTTTTTTAGGATCAATTTTTTAGGATTACTTTTGGACAAAAAAACAAAAATTTTATGTAGTTACCAAACGCATTCTGATTCTCTAAAAGAACAGAATCAAAAAAAGTGTTTTTAATCAGAATCACTTTTTTGGAACAGAAACGTTACCAAACAGACCCTAGTTAGTTTTGCTTTGTTGCAAAGGTGGAAACATAAAGAGGAGAGAGGGATGGAGAGAGATAGAAAGCAGGTAATAGTTATATGCTTGTGCTAAGTGCTTTTGGGAAAGTGTTTTGCTTCTTGAGATTTGGGAATTTACTCTTTTAATTTTATGCATGAATTTTCTGTTGATTAGAAAATGTTTTCGATTGACTTAGTCATTTTCAAAGAATCAAATGGACGAAAGTTCAAAAAATTAATTATTGATAAAATACTTTCTGTCTAAAGCGAATCTGAACTTTGAAATATTTCTTGAATCAATACGTGGACTGCTTCGATTCGAGAACAAA
The DNA here is from genome assembly GCA_019149425.1 of Psidium friedrichsthalianum. Classification (NCBI taxonomy): domain Eukaryota; kingdom Viridiplantae; phylum Streptophyta; class Magnoliopsida; order Myrtales; family Myrtaceae; genus Psidium; species Psidium friedrichsthalianum. The sequence goes on along the minus strand of JAGVVM010000798.1, from coordinate 32,057 downwards.
AATTAACATGAATCAGAAATACAAAATATAAATCTCCATTCGTCGGAAATCTTGACCTATTCGCTTGTTAGGCAAAAAAGCTATAAAACTAATTTGGGTGGAATCCTGTTTAGAGTAGAACGATATCTTTTCTTTTCTCATTTGCTCTTATCTATTTAAATATTTATAGAGAGTTTGAATAATTTCTTAAAGACTTATTTGCTAATTCCGCGTATTTTAAATTACTTCTTTCATGGATATTCTCCCATCTTTTTGTTGTTGTTGTTGTTAATCATGTGGTGTTTTTTTTTTTTGTAAAGAATTAATCATGTGATGTTTATCTTTTTATTTAGCAAGAATGGATGCATATCTCATTATTCGCCATTATGAATCACAATGTTTTTTAAAATTTTTTAAATAAATCTTAAATAAAAATTACATTAACAAATCAAAATTGAACTAAAACGATGTCGTTTTAATCACGTTAGCTTCATTTCGACACAAAAAAAAAAGTCAACTCCACGTATGATAGAAAAATAATAAAAAAGCCATCTTAGCATTTTCCGTTAGTCAAATTGGAAAAAATTAATAGAAAAAATCAATTATATTAATTTGATAAATTTTAGAATTTGATTGTACTTTTTACAAGTTTTAGGATTTAATTATACACTAATAATAAATTTTAAGACTTATCCAAAATAATTGTTAGAAATAGCTTGCAAATAAGCGTGTGATTCTCCAAACGAGCTCATTTGGATTTCGAGCATGGGACTAGCTGAGTAGGCTATCAAATCGGTCGATAACTTGCTTAAATCAATCAAACCCCCCATCTAGTTCGAGAAAATATTAGGTGGGTCGAGGCCAATACGTGTTTATATGCTACGACCAATCACAAGTGGACATGTGTCCTGTCGTGACAGAGAAACAGAGAAGAGAGGGGGGACGAGAGGATAGGGATTCTCTCGTGATTGGCGGGGGTACACGAACATGTACTGGCCTATCCCACCCAATATTTTTTTGGTCTAGTCCTGTTCCGTTAGCCAAACCGGTCCAGTCGCTAACGTGGAAAGCCGTGAAGTCAGGTCCAAAACACAATGGCAGCGCAAGTGGTTCAGGTTGCCGTTCTCCAATTTGCGAAAACAAGAGCCAAAGGCTGCATATGGTAACGCTTCATAAAAAGTGTTTTCTATTCCCAAAGTGTTCCAGGAACACTTTGGGAACGGAAACGCATATGGTAAAAAAGTGATTTCAAAGTGTTTCAGGAACACTTTTGAGAAACAAAAACACTTTTGGAGCAGAAATGAGAAACAAAAAAACTTATTTTTGTGTTCCCATAACACTTTTTAGAAATACATTTGGAACATTTTTTAGAAATAATTGGGTATACTTTCTTGAAAGTAATTAAAAATAAAAATAATTAAATAATAATTTTTTTTAAAAATGAAAAATTAAAATTAAAATAAAATAATTAAAAATCAAAATAATAAAAATAAAAATAATTAAAGAAAATAAAAAATAATTTTTTTTTCAAAAAATAAAATAAAAATAAAAATAATAAAATTTCGAAATAATAAAAATAAATAATAAAAAAATAATTAAATTAATTAATAAAAATAATTAAAAATAAAAAATATTTTTTATATAAATTATTTAAAATAAAATAAAAAAATTTAGAAATAGAAATAATAAGAATAAGTAAAAATTAAAAAATAAATAAAGCAATTAAATAATAAAATAATTAAAAATATTAAAAATATTCAAAATAAAAAAAATTACTTGAGAAACCGAATCATTCACAAAGGGTATTTTTTACCAAACAGTATTTACGTCAAAGTTGCATCCAAATGCACTTTTTTATAGTTGATCAATTCCAATGCGTCTTCTCTTTCATTTTTTTTTATAGTTGATCTTGTCCATAATGAAAAATTAGGAACATAATTTTTTTTGTAGTTATCAAATGCATTTCTGTTCCTTTTTTGTTCTGAAAACAGAAATTTTATGTAATTATTAAATATATTTCTATTTCCAAAAATTGTTACTGAGAACAAAAATAAAAAAAAAATATTCCTATTTCAAAAGTTATTCCGAAAACACTAACTTTACCGTACCATTCGCAGCCTAAGCCAACTCTCTGAGTTCTTCGTCTGCTTAGATCCATCAGCCGCACTCCCACGTTAAGCTGCGACGAATCGACAACGACAAGCATGTGGAGGAGACTCGTCTCTTCACATTTCCCAACCCTAGCCGCCGCATCCACTTCCGGCCGATCCGCTCTGTCCGCCTCCACCGCCAGCGTCTCTCGGCTCGTCGCCGACCGATCTCGCGTTCCTCATGCTTCTTCCGCTTCTATTCTCGTTCGCCGCTTCAGCGTCGATTCCGGTAGGTGCTCTTAGCCTCCGTGCTGCAAGCAATGCTGATGATTATGCGGTAGGCTGGTTGCATTGCATATGTCGATGAAGATTTTGGCTTCGATGCCTGTTTGAGGAGGAGGCTTTGTCGGCTTCTTTTTACGTGTGGCGGCGGATGCTAATGATCGAGTAGGAAAGAATGTCAGGAACAATTCAGATGCACGTTCGGATTTGTTTGTTTCTCTAGATATCGTTGTTGGTAGTGGTTTGATAATGTAGATTGTAGCATGAATGCGGGAAGAGGTTCCCGAGCGAAGGGGGAAAAAACGAGGGAAGAGGTGTTGACCTCTTTGTTGGGCGAAGGCATGTGAAATTTATGTGGTTTCATTTGGTTGTTTAGCGCAAAATGCTGCGAAGAAGAAGGTTGAAGATGTGATGCCGATTGCTACTGGACACGAGCGAGAGGAGATTGAGGCTGAGCTTGAGGTGATCTTTCTCTCTTTCCTATATCAATCTTTCTGTAGCTGAATGGTTTTGGTAAAGCATTGATGTTTGTTTCCCTAAAATTATTACTTCGTGCAGGGAAGGAAACTTCTTGATATAAATTACCCCATCGGTCCTTTCGGTACGAAGGTTAGTCTCATAGAGTTGATTGCGAATCTGAGATGTGCGCTTTATCTCTTCGACATGTCTTCTTTTTGCAAGTTGTGATCGCTACTATCGATAGACTGGTCTGTTTACACTTGGAGTACATTATTGGTCTCATGCTGCTTTTGATAGTTGTATTTTACTTATTATCTAATAATTGCTGCTTTGGTGCACTACAGTGACATCTCGAATTTGATGTTTACATATGGATCTTCGTGCTGATGAGTTCCTTTCCATATCGTTGGGACATTAAATCAGAAACTCAGTGCACTGGTTACTTTATTTCAGTTATAGGCACTTCTAAATGTTTGAATGTCAGAGTTTTATGGTTTTGTTAACAATGTTGGATTAGTTATTGGTGTATGTTCGAATGGTGCAGATGTTTTCTCTTTTCTGTTTCAGAGCAAGTGCTTGCTGCAAACTCATGATGCCACTTTACATTCAATTTTGTCAATCCACTGAAATAAAGTGATAAATAACATCGACTATTTTCTTTCTATTTGCTAAGATCTTCTCAGAAAATGAAATCATCAACTCAATAGGACCAGTAGAGCTACATTGACCAATAATTTTAGTCAGACCATTATAGAATTTTTGGTGAGTTATGCATTGTTACAGTGTAATTTGGAGGCTTAACATGCATTATTATGATATAGGTTAGTAAACAGAAAAAGCAACTCAGTACTGGGGGTTTACAAATTTGTAGAGGCATGTCACTTGGTGGCTGATTGTTCATTTGTGATTTAAGGTTGATAAGCAATGCTGTTTACCAATGATTATCGAGCTCTGGTAGGAACCTAGATTTTCTGGAGAAAATGGTTCCTTAGTTACTACAGATATCCAGAGTTAGTTAGTTTGCCTCTGTGTTTCTTTGGCTGACACAATATGACGTACTTTATGGAAATTGAAATGTTTGAAGTTGTTTATTGGAAGAAATATTGTGAATCTCTGTCCAATCCTTTTGTCTTTGCTATTTAGGGGTGTAGAATGTGTGCCTTTTTTTTTATTTGAAAGGCAAAGCACTGCGAACTTTCTAAATGCATCACTTACTTTATTTTGTGATAATTTTGTGTTTATTGTTTGTACGTATGCAGGAAGCTCCAGCTGTCATTAAGTCCTATTATGACACGAGAATAGTTGGATGCCCTGGTGCTGAAGATGGCATGTCCTTTTGCTTTCATTACCCTTTTCCATTCACTCCCATTCAGCCATGAGACACTCGCACTCATGCACGGGTTTTACTGAAGCTTCTGTCAGGTTATATTCTAATATATTTTTCTTTTTTTCTTGCAGAGGACGAGCATGATGTTGTGTGGTTTTGGCTGGAGAAAGGCAAGCCGCACGAATGCCCAGTATGCTCACAGTATTTTGTTGTAAGTGGGGGAATAGATTTCAGTATTTACCTTTACCTTGGCTCTATCTTATTATGACTGTAGAAGACTGAGTTTATAATCTGAAATACTGATTCCTACTGTAGTGAAATGATGTGTGCCTACAGGTAGCATGAGTACTCAAGCAACTATCATTGCAGATGTATGTCGCAGATGTTCTGAAAGGACTCCTTGCTAAGAGCCACCCATAGGCTTGTCTTTTAGATTCTTGAATTGATGACATATTCCTTTTCAATGTCAGCTACTTCTGAACTGGAAATGGATTGATCATGCTCTTCATTTTTTTATTTTAATTTTGGTACTTGTTTGTTTTCCTTTGTGTAATATGGGTTACTCAGCTTGGATGCATGTGATGTGCCTTAGTTGGCAAAACTTTCTTTGGATGAAGTAGATTTTTTTGTAGCGTGGTTTGAAGTAATCTTAGGAGGAAGTTTGCATGATAATATTCTTCCTCAGCGGAATCAATGGAGAATTGGCAAGGACATCAATTAACTTGATTTTTCTACTCTATACCTTGTTCAAGTATATGTATATCCTTGGATCAGCATTGCTGTTCATATGTACATTTGAGTGTTGAGTGGGAGCTCTTCAATTTTCTTGTTGTGTCCTATTCTTATTCTTAGTAGGGACTTCTTCAAACTAGACTTGTATAACTAAACAGGTATTTCAATCGCAGAACTTTCTTATAGTAGCATTTTGATTTACAGTTGGAGGTTGTGGGCCCTGGAGGACCACCGGATGGGCATGGCAATGATGAGGACCATCACTGATTCATCTTTCGATATCCTAGTGGAATAAAGCTTTTCCATACACGCTGCAGAGTAAGAATTGGCAGCTCTCTGTTATGTCAGTTTCTAATTGATTGGTTTCTTGGGGCTGCTGCTTGGCAACATTTTGGTCGGTTTTTTCTTTTGAATAGTATTCAAGACGAGGCGGTCACTGTTAGAAATGCGAATCTTGTTAGATTTTCTTTTTTCACCTTGAAAGCATTGCAATAATCCATCAATGCATATTGATTCTTTCGTGAAAATTCATCAGTATCCTTAAGAGAATCACGGAACATTTGTTTTCTGTTTCATCTTTTTGTGCATATTTATGCTCTCTCGGAGTTGTGACACCTGTTAGATACCTGCTTCGCTAAATTCCAAGGGTTAAACCACAAATACAACTGGGAAGAACTGGTGAAGTGGATGTGGAACAGATGCAAAGAACTTGCAATGGAGCGCAGGCATGCCAGGTGTGGATTTGTCATGCTCGATTATCTATTAACCATTTCAATTAGAAGTGGCCCTTCTCAAAGTTACTTGCCTTTATTCTACTGTCTCGTCCACGAAGTTTCTTTTGGTGATTTAAAGTTTCTTAGCTTCATCAGCTCACAAGCTTTTCGAGAACAAATCGGTATCATTTGTTGAATCAAAAGAAAAACACCCGCCGTTTACGTTGCTTTCTTATGCGACAGAGTGGTGGGGCGAGTAGGTGAAGGAAATGGGGGATGATGAGACATATTCTCATAAAGTCTTGTGAGCGGTCCGTCCGTTCACAATGTTGGCTCACCAAAATGTGCATCAGCGTGATGAGAATCAAAAGGGAATAGATTCAAAGCGTCCTGTCAAAATCATGCATAACATTAGAAGGACAAAATCAGCTTTTCTTCCTATAAAGAAGAAATACATGGAGAAGCTTCTGTGGGTACACAATAAATCTGTCGAAATTCTGTAAAATGCCTCACACTTGCGTTGGGATTAAACTATCAATATCATTGTACATGTTATGTGCACTCTCGAAAAGCGATAAAAGCCATCGACTCGATTGTGCGAATCCTTTCTTATCAGCCATGGAACCTTAGTTTCTTAATGCATTTTCTGAAGCAATAAGTAAAGCAATGCTTGGCTTGGTCATACGTCTGTTTTGGCTAACTAAGAGAACGGTACGTCTTACTCTTTTCCAACGTCTCTCCAAAGTCTCTCTTCAAGCTGAAGATATGACTATACTCTGAGCGAAGAAAACCGCATTATGCTATTACGGTGAGCAGATGTGGGCACTCTTTTGGACATTGCAGGTGTTCTTCTGTAATTTTCTGGATGCAAGTCTCTAAACAAGAGTTTCCATTCAATGCCTTACGTAGGTGCCTGCCAATTCTGGAGTTTGAACGTGCTAATGGGTGCCTAGTAACATATTCCAGTTCCATACTTCCATCCTTTTCTTTGTATAAGAAGATGGAAACCATTGCCTGTTGCTTTACTTATGTTAATGCGGATCCATTGATGTAGCACATTGGAGTATAGTGCCAACAGCATATGATGTCTAATCTTTAATTAATCCCAAACTTAGTGCCCAAAACGTTTTTTTGTGGAAGGAAAATTTCCGAGATTCGTCTAGGGAACGTGGGATTTTAAAAAAGGAGTTGACGAACGAAAAGGGTTGCCCTTTTGACTTCTTGCACGTGAATGAGGGGGATAGATTCCCCCTTTGCATTTTCGACGTTGTTGCTAATGTTGTCCATATTCACACTTCACCAACCAATTACGTCGTTCCACAGCAAAAGCTTGCCATTCTGTCCGCAATTTATATTGCTTAAGATGACGATATGATACTGCGACGTTAATTTTGAAAAAAAACAAAGGTAGTCTATTCTTCTTTCTTGACTCACCTGCTCGAATTGTTCACATTGGCTTGACAACGAAAGTCAATCTGTTACTGGAAAAGGGCCGGAAGAGGAACGTGTTGGTGTTCTTGGCGGGGTTTGATGAAGACGATTAAGCAATGTTGACTGACGGCACGGATTACTATTAAAATTGCACTTGTTATTATGAATTTAATGTCACACTCATATTCCCCTAAGATGCGAAATAAATAGAATTGTATTTCGTAAATTGGATTCATCAGCAATTCATTTGGCCGCCGTAATTATAGTAAATCAACTGAATTAAACAGAGGTGTAAGATGGACTTTCTCATCAAAAGGAAAAATAAAAAAGAATGGAAAAAGGGGGAGGAGCTTGTTGAATAGGAGTGATCCTATGTGGTTCTGAGATCTGACCCAGAGACGCATTTGATTTTGGGCAAATTGCCTCTTCCCTGCATTATTTGGGAGATGGATCAGTTGATCTAAGAGTTTGATGCAGCACCCGGGAAAAAGAGAACAGCAGATCAGTTAAATTGAGTAGAAAATCAGATCAAGTCATCATTTTGTCTGGAGACAATGGTCACATTGTGTCTTGTGCAGTTTGGGTTTTTGTCATATGCTCAGTTCAGGGTAGATTACAAACAAAGATGGGGACTCCACCAATGGCAATGACCAAAAAGCACAGTAAGAAGCAAGGAACAGGAGGGGAAGGAGAGGGAAAAGTTCAGGTCCTCTGCCTTCTGTCTAGTCTCCAACAGGTTGGTAATTCATGAGTCGCTAGAACCTTAAAAACCTTCTATGGGTATGAATGATGACCCCAGCTCTCTCTCTCTCTCTCTCTCTCTCCCCATTTTTCCCCTTCTTTTCCCATTTGGGTCCTTAAAAATGTAATTTGGAGGATGGAACTTCACTTTCCGAATAATGGGTATCCATCAGTCACCAGAAATCTATAAACTAGAAATGTCTGTTGACAAGAAAGATATTTTCTTTTACCATTTAGGTTATTCCTTCTTGCATTCAGAAATATTCCTCACTTGCTGTGGGGCTTGCTTTTGGGTTTGTTTTCCTTCTGCCACTGCTTGCAAGCATTTATTCCTCTCTAACATTGTAAATCGGTAAGCTGGCTAGCTTGAGTGTGGACGATGGTGCTTCGCCCTGCTTTGATTCTCTGAGCCCCAAAAAGATATCTTGCTTTTTTTAAATGTTTTCCTTTTGGCTTTTTGTTGTCTTTGCCTAGCTTTTTCAATGGATACCTCTATCTCTCTTTTGAGTTTCTAGGCGTTTTCTTTAGAGCAATGTGTAGCTGGTGCGGTAGCTACACATTCTTAGCGATGCATATTCATAATGTTCTATTCCTTTCCCACATCGCCTTCGGTTCATTTGGTTATAAATACACACATGGTCACCCTTTGTTTCTTCATTGCAGCTCCTCAATCACAGTCATCGCAGCTAAAGTGCTGTTTCCGTGTGCTTCTAGAGCTAGGGAGATGAGCTATCAGCAGCATTCATCGAGTTCCGGTTTGTCCATCTTTAGTCAGACTAAATGAGCTGTCAGCATTTATCTTTCATGTTCTGTCATACTTAATGAAGCATGAGAACAAGAGCTAGTTTTTTCTTGTATTTTTAATGCGTATCATAAGAGCATATTGGTACTGGTTTCCACTTGTGCCAGCATAGTTCGGCAGCGTTGTCACGAGAGAAGTTATCTTTCAGTCCTAAGCAGAAATATGCCTCTTTTTTTGCATTTTTGCCCCTTATAATGACCTTGTTTTTGCAACTAATTTCAGGTAATAGAACGGCCCGAAGAAACATTTGAGTTTGGGCGAACACATGTGGTGCGGCCAAGAGGGAAACACCAGGCCACTATTGTTTGGCTGCATGGCCTTGGTGATAATGGCTCCAGGTAGTCTTGCCCATCATCACTTAGCTTTAATTCTTGTAGTGCAGTTTCTTTCTACGCCAAATTGTGTGAAAAAAAAAAAAGGCTTTTGTTGAGGAAGAAGCCCTTTCTTCTTGGACAGAGCTCCCTCCTTTTAAATTTGCTCGAAGTAATTTTTGATTGTGTTGTTCTTCGCTCTTCATTATGCCATCATTGTGGCAGAGAAGAGAAGAACACATTCTAGTCTACCACATTACATGTCTCTCGTTTATGCACGAATTCACCTTCACGAATTTTTGTTTGATTTCGTTCCCTGATTTTTTCCCAAAAGGCCACGCTGAACTTTGTATGTGGTCACTTTTTATCTAAATGCTTGCGAAAAAGAAAAAGAATGTATTAGAGGATATCAATGTCTTGGCGTGTTCAACAATTCAGGGATATTGTGGTCCAGATGATGCAACTTTGTTATGGAGATTCTAACTTGTGCTTATTCCAATATATCAGAGACATATATGGGCGTATGTATGTTCTCTTCTTCTCTTATCTGGAGCTAAGCTAAGGCTTCAGCTTAGCCTGAATGAGAGACTGTTTGTAGTAGTTTTTAATGATGAGGGACCACTAATCTACTGGGTTTCCCTGCAGCTGAATGGCTGCTCACTAATTTTAGCATAAGAATATTCCTAACTAAAACAAATATAACGATTGGTGAGAGACTTTAATGGACGCTCAGTCTCAGGTGACCTTATAGAGTGAATTCTCACAATGGCATAGCCATTTGAATAATTACGACAGATCAGAATGTCCAAATCGGGGTGGAAGAACTTTTCTGTGGTGGCCACTGTAGATTCTCAAGTTCTTGAGATGAATATTTCCCACTGTGTTGGTCCTAAGGCTATGCATATTTTGATGTCCTTCTTCTGCATAAAAATTCAAAATGAAGTAAACTCTAAATCTGCTTTGTTTGGCTCACTCAGCTTGTCCCAGCACTTGGAATCCCTCTCTCTTCCTAACGTAAGTGCGCTCCTCCTCAATCACTGCCGCTCAAAAAAGAATTAGTTTGATATCATGAGGCTTATAGATCTTGGAAAAATTTTCCTCAAGCAGATTAAATGGATCTGTCCAACTGCTCCTACCCGTCCCGTGGCTTTCTTAGGCGGATTTCTTTGTACTGCATGTAAGATGATTAATTTATTCCAATCTTTTCACTTTTCCAATATGATCAATTCATGCATATTGAAATTTAACAGTATGTTTTGATGCATGTTCCCAGGGTTTGATGTTCGCGAGATTTCAGAAGATAGTCCAGATGACTGGGAAGGCTTAGATGCTTCGGCAGCGCATATTGCCAATCTTTTGTCAACAGAACCAGCTGATGGTAATTAAGACCAGGAGAAAATTTTGTGCAAGAAGCATTTCTTTAATAATTGCAATCTTTAACCATTTCTGTTCTGGATTACCTACCGGAACTAATTCCCAGATTGTGGTTGTCAATTAAGCAGAGAGTTGGGATAAGAACTTCACATTTTCGCAACCTTTGAAGGAGGAAAGATTACTGATAGATTGTCCATATACCCAAGGCTAATTTTCTTGTAAAAAATTGCTGGTCAATCAACAATTCCATCTTGAACAACATTTCGTGATTTAGCCACACTTGTCATGTTTTTGCAGTGAAAGTTGGCGTTGGAGGCTTCAGTATGGGTGCTGCCACAGCTCTCTACTCAGCGACCTGTTTTGCTCTGGGTAAATATGCAAATGGAAGTCCATATCCTATCAACTTAAGGGCAGTTATCGGTTTGAGTGGTTGGCTTCCAGGCTCAAGGTAATTATTCAAAGCATTATGTATTTTCCATATAAACTATCAGTCCAAGCTCTTTTTCTCCATAAGTTCTGTTTAGACAAGATAAGATTGGGGAGCAATTGCGTCCAGTAGTCTCTTTTGGTTTAGAAGACTCTGCGTCTGTTGTTGTCAAAAGGATATCACGAAGTCCCTGGTATTAGCCAGAGTTCTTCATAGTTCATGCCAAACTACCTTCTTTTCAGGAGAGAAATAATCTGATTCAGTTATTTCTTCAGCATATCCGACTTATTTCGTGATTTTAGCATAGTACTAATAACAATATGAGCCCTGCCATAGTCATGTTATCCAAAGGAAGCCTTTGATAAAGTTGGAAGGGTTTACCCAAACATGTTCTTTGAGACAAGGGATTGGAGTTAAATTTCTCGCTTCTGTTCACAGGAGCTTGAGAAACAAAATGGACGTTTCAAATGATGCCGCAAGGCGCGCCTCATCCTTGCCTATTTTTCTTTGCCACGGCACATGTCAGTCTTTCTTGTACATCTTGCTCTTTCAGTCTCTCTCACAAGTCATTCAATTGTAGTGATTTTCGGCCCCTCTAAATGGGAAATGAGGGCGTTCTTGATTCTGCCACAGGTGATGATGTAGTCCCTTTTAATTTTGGAGAGAGATCGTCCCGCTACTTGAGCTCAGCAGGATTCCGATGCGTTACATTCAAGCCTTATGAGGGGTATTGAGCTGATTCCCTTATATTGTAGGAAGAAGAATACACTGGACTATCAGACTTACACCTTTATGAATGCTTATGGACGAATGCGCAGGCTCGGCCATTACACGGTCCCTAGAGAGATGGAAGACGTTTGCCATTGGCTTACTGCTAGGCTGGGGCTCGAGGGTTATGGCTAATGATTGATTCCATACTCAAGCTTCAGTTTCCATGGACATCGGTGGAAAAAGAATGGATGACCAACATATTACCAAGAAAGGAGAGAATAAATGAGAAGTACGATGAATGCCGATACAAGGAAAAGTGGATGATGGGGTATACGCTGTAGTTCAATCACATTTCGCTATTTTCTTCTTGCCTATCCTAATAAAGTTTTGGAAGCGCTGCTTACGCATATGTAGCATGTGATGGGTAGTAGAGATCTACTTTGTTTCTGGAATTTAGAATTCTTTACGAAATAAGAATTATGTTTCATCTTTCATGTCTCTCTCTCTCTCTCTCTCTCTCTCTCCCTCTCTCCCTCTCTCTCTCTATTGACATAGAAGCATGCATGAATGGCCTAGAGAAATCATGGCACGGACTTTTTAGTTCATTGGACACTTAGGTTGATGGCTATTCGATGAGCTTGATTCCATAAAAAATAAGGTCTTATTTAGTGCAAGTAGTCTACCTGCAAGATCGACAGACAATAACTCCATGTGACTCGTGACCTTCAACTAGATACTACTCTTCTTTTGAGCGAGCTCAGGAACGGACAAATCACGAGCTTCAAGTGTGTCATGGAAGTCTAGAAAATTTGAAAAGTTCAACAAATGAAGAGGTCCTTCAGAGTTCATTTGCCAGAAAGGTAGATGAACAAAATGAAAGGGAAAATCACACAGTTCAATGTGTCCTGTGGGATAAAAAAAGGTTCGACTTTGCAAGCTGGTAGACAGCGTTCATCAGAATTGGAGGGTTAACTCCTGCAAAATTCAGCCACATATTCCTGAATTCAGACAGGTCTGCAGGTCTCGTGCTTCCTTTCCTGAGCGAGAACTGATGAGCAGGACACTGGCCAAAGTAGGGAAGTGCAAATCAACGCTTGAACCTGCTGAAACTCTCTTCTCTAGGAAATGACAGAAACAGATGATACGAGTATCACCATGTACTTGCCAATTAATGCGATTTATCAAAAGAACTTCCCCGGTATTCCCAGACAAAGCTCTAGTTGAGAAAAACATTTGAGTTGATTTAAAGACTGGAAAAGCAGGTGCAAGTCAGGAAGCATAATATAACGATTTAACCGTCAAACCAAGTAAACTAGAGATGGATTAGAATACTCAGAAATCATTTCATCAAGAACTGGTGAAGAATCAAGGCGAACTTGGGCTTTTTGTGAAGGAGGCGCATCTGACGATTATTACTGCGAGTGTCCAAGTTAAGCACCAGGACAAGCCGCAGTAAGAGTACCAAACAGAAGATTAACATAGGTTCTAATGTCTGTCCAGGACAAATGTGGAATTTGTACAGATCTTTCATTTGAACAGGTGGGGTCAAATCCAAAATGGGTAAGAATCTATGACATTGGTTATTTTTGTTACAGCTACTGTTATGAAGAGAGAGCGAGAGAGAGAGAGAGAGAGAGAGAGAGAGAGAGAGATTCTATCTATGGGCCTCAGTCTTTTGTCTTTCTTCTGGCCCATATTCGCTAAAAACTCCACCTTGTTGAGATCCTGGTAAACCCTCCAAAAACCCCTAGTGCCAACACTTCCCGGCGAAATCAAGTCCAATTTTTGGTGCATTTTCCTTCACTTTCTCGCCGACCCGACATGAACTACAGGTTCCAAAACCTCGTCGGAGCTCCCTACAGAGGCGGCAACGCCGTCATCACCAAGAACACCCACCTGATCTCCCCCGTCGGCAACAGAATCTCCGACACCGACCTCCTCAAATCTCAAAGCGTCACTCTCCCCATCCAATGCTCCTCCAACATATCCCGCCTCGCCGCCTCCCCCGATGGCACCTTCCTCCTCGCCGTCGATGAGAACCGCCGCTGCCTCTTCATCAACCTCCCTCGCCGCGCCGTGCTGCACCGGATCACCTTCAAGCACCCCGTGAACGCCCTCGAGTTCTCGCCTGACGGTAAATTCATCGCGGTCGGCGCTGGTAAGTTGGTCCAGATATGGCGGTCCCCCGGATTTAGGAAGGAGTTTTTCCCGTTTGAGCTGGTTAGGACTTTCGCTGACTGCGATGATAAAGTGACATCGTTGAAGTGGAGCCCTGATTCTATGTATTTGCTTGTCGGGTCGAAAGATTTGACGGCGAGGTTGTTTTGTGTGAGGAAATTGAAGGGTGGTTACAGTAAGCCATTTTTGTTTTTGGGTCATAGGGATTCCGTTATTGGCTGTTTCTTTGGTGTGGAGAAAGGGACGAACAGGGTCAATAGGGTTTACACCATAACTCGTGATAGTTATATATTCAGCTGGGGTTACAGTGGGGATGTGGAAAATATGGGCGGTGAGGAGCCGCCTGCACCGGGGACTCCAGATAGAAGTAATGAGAGGACTTTGCAAGTAAATGTGAAGAAGAGGAAGGAGCTTGGTGATAATGAAGATGACGGGGAGGATGGTGAGTGTTTCTTGCATAGAGGAAAATGGAAGTTGCTAAACAAAAATAGTTTTATGCAAGCACTGGCCAGATTGACATCTTGTGACTATCACTGTGGACTTGACCTCCTGGTTGTAGGATTTTCTAATGGTGTGTTTGGCTTGTACCAAATGCCCGATTTTGTTTGTGTCCACTTGTTGTCAATCTCAAAGGAGAAGATCACGAGCGCAGTGTTCAATGAGCTTGGTAATTGGTTGACATTTGGGTGTGCAAAGCTTGGGCAGTTGCTTGTGTGGGAATGGAAATCCGAGAGTTACATACTTAAGCAACAAGGACATTATTTCGACGTGAACTGCCTTGCATATTCACCTGATTCACAGCTCTTGGCTACTGGAGCAGATGACAACAAAGTGAAGGTAGTTTCGACTTTCTCTATGAAAAAATTGTTTTCTTTGCATGCTGAAGTCCAATGGAAATGTTCTGTGATTTGGGTAGATATGTGTGACCTGGGAAAGAGTTTCTGGTTGTTCCTGTAAAAGTTCAACTTGTATTTCGCCAAGCGAGCTGCACCTTATGCTTCCTTGCGTGTGGCTGAGTGCTTGTGTTACTTATAGGTTCTCTTTTCAAAGCATCGGATCAACTTGACCTCCCTAAGAAGGGGTGGACTATTACCACCACCATTTTGGATGGAACCACATAAAGTGACAAAAACACCCTTATCCCATTGATACTCAGTTAAGTATTAATAGCAATGTTAAAATTCACTTACTTTCCAATCAAAGTTAAGGGTTGAAATTACTTCAAAACATTTTTACCTTGATTATTGACCTTTCTAAGTCTTGGACAAAAAGTGTGATTCTATAAAATGATTGGATTTTTCGTTTAAAGCAACGGTTCTGATTTCATTCATCGACCATTATTTGGTTTTCTCTCATCTATTCCAATCTTTACTTTGTTTTTGAACTGTATTAAATTTCTAAAAATGCATAATATCAGTTATGAAACATCTATGACATCACATGACAAGACAAATATGCCACAAGAATCTCATAGGATTTTGATATGGAATTAAGGAATTTTGATATTACTCATATCATGATTTGATATACAACTGAATTAATTAAACTTCTCTGTGTAGTACTTTCTGTAACATTCGCACTCCATCTCAACAACAAATATGCATCTGTCCATGTTAATCAAGTTCATGTGAAAAACTATGCACGATTGATTGAAAAGTTTTAATAATGAATACGTGCTCAAGCTGCTGCGTAAAATGGAATCAAATAGTGTAACATGTTTATCCAAAAGTAAATAAAACTATCATTCATATGCATGTCACAATACACTTAAATTTGGGCATTCAAATTTGATTCCCCCTTTTTTCCTGAAGATGAACAAAACTTCATGCCAGCATGAATTTATCTAGAATGATTACATGTTCTATTACATATACCACGTTGAAGGCACGATTTTATAACTGGTTCATATAATAACAAGTAAAGAAAATATCTTGACCTTATTCAGATAAAGGCAAAAATAGAACTCTCTGTTTTCTTTTTATAGGGGGGGTGAAAAAAAGGGACAGGACGAACAGAAGACTAGAAAAGGAAAATAAAACTGTAAAGGAAAGTGACAATTATTAAGAGAGTGGAGGGAGGAGAGAGAAATGGCATTTTAGTATGTAATGTTATTAAGTACTTGACTGAGTGTTGATGATATGAGGATGTTTTTGTCACTTCAATAGAAAGGTGTTGTTCCATCTAAATTGGGTTGGAAGTAGCCCCACCCCTTATGAATTGATATAAGGGAATTTTTGGCAAATTGACTTTCCCACCACCATGGTCGTAATTTTTTTTCATCACTTCTTTTCTATGTACTGTCAAGATTCTATTTGTCAACAGTCAGTGCTACTTTGTGTTAATGGACACTTTGACCTGATGTGGAAGCTTCTTTTGCACATTCCAGGTCTGGACTGTTTCCTCAGGCTTCTGCTTTGTCACATTTCAGAGCACACCAATGCAATTACTGCTCTCCATTTTATGGCTAATAATCACTGCTCCTTAGTGCATCCCTTGATGGGACTGTTCGGGCCTGGGATTTATTCCGCTATCGAAATTTCAGGACATTTACAACCCCTTCTTCTAGGCAGTTGTTTCTTTGACTGCAGACCAGAGCAGTGAAGTAATATGTGCAGGAACCTTGATTCATTTGAGGTAATATTTTTTATTATGGCGAAGGAATTACTGCTCCATAGTTATTTATTATCCTAACAGAATTTTTCACTTGTACCAGATATTTGTGTGGTCGATGAAGACGGGCCGCTTATTGGACATTCTCAGTGGTCATGAAGGCCCTGTTCATGGTTTGATGTTCTCTCCCACTAGTGTGAGTAGCATGTCCATTTTGTTCCTATGACTACTGTTCATGATCTTAATTTTCACATATTGTTAGAGTTTGAATTAATTCTGGTGTGCTTATTTTGTCATTGCTTTGCTGGTGCCGTTGCTGTTATAATCTTAAAGAATGTTCAGTAATCATTTATCTGAATTCTTGAATGTTAGTGTAGTTTTGACTCTTAACGACTAGGTTTTTTTCATCTTCTTGGCTAATGAATTTTTCGTATCCATGTTAGGCAATCCTAGCTTCATCCTCATGGGACAAGACTGTCAGACTCTGGGGATGTTTTTGAGGCAAAAGGTGCCGTTGAAACATTTCCTCACACACATGATGTTCTTACAGTTGTTTATCGTCCAGATGGAAAGCAGCTGGCTTGCAGTACATTAGATGGGCAGATTCATTTATGGGATCCAATTGATGGCTTGTTGATGTACACGATTGAGGGCCGTAGAGACATTGCTGGGGTCGACTTGCAACAGATCGTAGAGCAGCTGCTAACTCAAGTTCTGGAAAGTACTTTACATCTCTATGTTATTCTGCTGATGGGAGTTACATTCTAGCTGGAGGAAGTAGCAAATTCATTTGTTTGTATGATGTTGCCGAACAGGTGGGTTTCTAGCAGTTCTACTATGTCCCGCTTTTGTTGATGCTCTAACGTTGCAATGCTCTGAAAAACTCTAGTCTTGGTGGTATGCTCCTATTTATTTTCGTATTAATACATCTGGGGTGCTTTTTGTGATCGTAAGATAACATTACAGAAAATATACAGAACTTGGATTGATTAATAAAATTATACCTACACCTGTCCTTGGTTGAGGGTTCCTGTGTGCTGGAACATTTGTAATCTGATCAGAAGATTTCGATAGTTAACCTGGCCATTTTCAGGGAGAATAGAGAACTTTTCACATTGTTCTTACTATACGCTGCAAGTTAAGATCCGCTTGTACTTGAGGCAGAATGTCTCTTGTTGTCCTTTTTTTTTTTTTCCTTTTCCATGGGTTCCATAGCTCCTGTGCGAGTGAAAATGTGCAATAATTTCTCTCATTTTTTTTAAGCGGGTCAAATTGGTCTATGATATGTCATTGATTTATTTCTTGGAGCTCCAACTTGGTATGCACTGATGCAACAAGGTTTTCTTTTGTTACTTGAGAAGTGTAATGGTAAGTAAATCTAGTACCCAAGCAGTCTTCTGCACTGTAAAGGCTGCACTGCTCCTGATAGTTGACTCTTTTGATATATAGTAATAAGTAGTCTCATTTTGTATGAGGAACTCTTTTTAGGAAGGACAGCAATAGTATGGACCTTTTCTTCCCCAATTTCTTAGACCAAGTGTAGACAAAACTTGAAACTGATTGTGGCTTGACATTTTAATTGGTCAGCAGTTGATTGTCTTAAGGATTATTTCCAAATTATACATGGAAGAATACCTGTTTGTATTGCCTGTCTCGACGCATGCTTAGGTTTCTCTATCTTTCCCCTATGTTGAGTGGGTGCGTTTGTGTTCTACCTTGTATTGGCTCTCTACTAATGCATTTTATGTACGATACACAGGTTCTACTACGTAGGTTTCAGATTACCATAATCTGTCTCTAGATGGAGTACTTGATTTCTTGAATTCAAAGAAAATGACAGATGCTGGACCTCTAGATTTGATTGATGATGACGATACTGACACAGAAGAAGGAGTTGACAAGCAAACCGGGGAAACTTGGGCTATGACTTACCGGGATCCATTGCTAACCGTGGACGTCCCATTGTTCGAACGAATGCCTGAGAATTGCCCCAACTGGTAGGAGTTTTGCAGCTGCAACAACTGAGGGGGTTCTGGTTTACTCCACTGACGAGACTTTCATCTTCGATCCAACTGATCTAGACATTGATGTGACACCAGAGGTACAGCAGTTGGATGGTAACATCTGGTCTTAGCTGTGAAAAAGAATGTCACGAAGTTTAATCTAGTTTTGTGAGACATCTTAGGCATGTGTTGATTTCAAAAATTGTTTCGTGTGCTTATACTGGTATTTTGAAGCAGCAAACTTATTCATCCTTAATTGTTTTCGCCTTTCTTTCCCAGGCAATTGATGCAGCTCTGAATGAAGGTTTAATAAAGAGGGCTTTGATTCTCAGTCTTCGTTTGAATGAAGATACACTGATCAAGA
The DNA here is from genome assembly GCA_019149425.1 of Psidium friedrichsthalianum. Taxonomy (NCBI): domain Eukaryota; kingdom Viridiplantae; phylum Streptophyta; class Magnoliopsida; order Myrtales; family Myrtaceae; genus Psidium; species Psidium friedrichsthalianum. The sequence continues at coordinate 13,523 of JAGVVM010000798.1, read as the reverse complement.
AATGTGTTTTTGCTGCAAGTCCGGCGGACATTCCAGCTCTTGCTTCGGCAATTCCTTTTAGATATTTGCAGAGACTAATAGAGGCTTTCGCTGGTCTTTTAGAAAATTGCCCACATTTGGAGTTCATTCTTCGGTGGTGCCAGGTATTACGTGAGGTCTCGAATGTTTAAGCATATCTGGATGCAAAAGCTTGTGCATATGTTCAATGATAATATCGCTCGGCTTGTTTGGCAGGAAATCTGCAAAGCTCATGGTCAGTCTATCCAACAAAATTCGAGGACTTTGCTTCCTACCTTGAAATCCCTGCAAAAGGCTATCACAAGAATGCATCAAGACTTGGCAGATACATGTGCTTCAAATGAATACATGCTTCGCTATTTGTGTTCTGCGGGCACCAGACGGAAGGGCTCACCATGAGATAAGTCACTTTATTGAGCATTTTTTTTAAGGGAAGGCTCATAATTGTCGTCTTATTGACAATGTTAGTGATCATGCCATCCCTACAATATCTTGCTGAGAGCCCCGTCATGCACAGACCCCTCCCAACGCCTACGAGCTGGAGTGCCATCTTCAAAGCATCTTTTCGGTTTTCGGCAGCCCAAAACAGAACAGGGGCGCTCCTTAAAGATCTCCACTTCACATTCAGTGATTGTAATTATGTTCAACGGTCCTCTGACAACTTGGCTTCAATTGTTTGTAACTGCAACTCAGTCCTCTTGAGAGCGTATTTTTGTAGATGGGTTATTGGTTCCTTCTTCAGATGTTTTAATGGACAGTTTTGTATACAAGAAGAGTTTTGTCAATTCCTCCCATTGCAATTGAGAAATCGTCGTTATGAATTTTGGTCGAGTGGACCCAGGATGTCTTAGAATGGGTAGCACGCCGTGCGTACTAAAAACGAATTTGAATTGCGTTAAGCAACGAATGATCTTTGAACGAATTAATCTCCTACCATCGGTCAAAGTACCAGGCTACTTGTTCAGTTGGTTTTCATATTATGGTAACTAGTCAATTTCAATGGAAAGTTGATTTTTTTCTGAAAGCTGTATACTTTAACCACGTAAAAACTCCAGCAGTAATAAATGGGATTGCACTTACTGAAAAATGAACATTCGCCATTAAGAAAACGTACATTGCTACAAGAAGATTGAACATCAATACGTATACTAAGTGAACATTTGAAAGATAATCGGTAAGCTAGCCACTCAATGATTAGGAGTATAGAAACATGGCATTCTATGGTTCAGGACACGCAAGAGAGAGGAGGAAAAAAAAATGCATGACAATGTATTGATCTTGTGTTTCGAGAGGACAATGTACAAGAATTTCACATCTATCCAATTAAAGGGCCGTCATGTTCCAATCACCAAATTCCGCATCCTCACAGATCTTGTTCTAGTAATCACTGCCTATTGCTAGATTCTGACCATCTGTGATCCCGCCACCGAAGCCTCTGCACATTACGCCTACTGCCAGAGAAGCCGTTGCCCCTTCGCACACTACCATTGGACTCGTATCCATATCTTCCCCGCGGTGTGCTCCGCAATGGCATCCGGCTTCGCATCTGTCTATGGCCTTGGTCAAAGCTCCACGAGAGGAACTCGTTCACAATCTCTGCCATAGACACAGCCCAGGATAAATTAAACGACAAATCGGCCTCAAACAGGCGCATTTGATCCAGACTTCCATTTTCTGCCATAAACAATTGGCCAGAATCCATTTCATCCTCAAGAAAAGCTGACTCTAGGGTGCTCCGGAAATCTTCAAGCTCCGTTTCCTGTTCCAACCTCATCCAATCACGCTGTCGTGATGGATCCACTTCTGATGGCCTGAAATCTGGGTGCTCACATCTAGCATGCTTCCTTAATTCTAAGTAAGTCCCAGTGAACGTACACATCTCCAGGGAACAACTCCTAGGTTTGGAATTCATGTACTGGCGAGCAGCCTCTCTGACAACCCAACCCAATATCTTCCCTCTGCAAAAGGGGCAGACAAGCTTTGAGTCCACACTGCTCCCACAGAGACCAATACTACTAGATATCATCTGTCCCTCTATCGTGCCTGCTGGAGGGACTTGTTGAGGTAATGCTGTTGAGGGAGATGGAACTGGTGATCTATAGAACTGATCAAGACAATTAGAATGGCGATGGCTAGTGTTGCACATGTATGGCCGGCACCCCTTTTCTTGAGATGAACATATCAAGAGGACTGCGTTGTGAGGATGCTCCATACAAATGGGGCACCTAGCTTCCTCCCATTCCCTGATGTTTTCAGCTGAATCAACTGGGTTGTTGGATTTGCACAACTTAATGTGCTGGGAGGAGCATGGATAAGAAGCGCCTGAAGACCGATGGTCAACAAAGGAACGGACTGTTCTATCCTTCGGCATTCTAGACTAATGATACTTTACCACTAAGCACTTTTAAAATCTCTGCAACATAAAAGTGACAGAATCAGTGGAATAAACCTAGTAAAACACATGTTCTCAAAGTAAGATGCAACATAAACTCCTGCCACAGGAGTTGTTGATTTCTTATTCAGATGTAAACCGAGCACGTACAATCAGGATTGTCTAATGCCTGTCTCTTTTGGTTTTGCTTTTTGTTTGTAACACACGAAATTTCAACTTTTATTTAGTATTGCATGTTCCCAATTTCTTAAAAGCATTAAGAACTGAAATCTGAAGTCATCTAGGAATTTCAATTGATGGAAAGCCAAAAGATACAATTTTTAAGCTACCCCAAACTCTACCAGGTTTTATAGAAGAATAAGGCAATCATGTTCAGGGATTAATGCTTAGAAAGGAAAAAAAAAAGTTCATGGACCCTCCATGAACCATATAATTGGACCAGTGATCACATCTGCAGTAGGCTATGTTGTCAATGCAAGCATTCACAGACCACTAGGATAATCTAAATCCATTAACCAAACAGAGCCAGATAACAAGAACAACAGAAACATGTGAGAATGTGATTACAAACCCTATCCTCCATAAATAATCTCCTAAATACTTCATCAGCCTTAAGAATCAGAACCCCAAACGGCACATAACACGAAATTGAGGCAGAAAAGCGGCACCAAACATAAAGTAAGGATATGACCCGGAATTTCAGAACGAAAGCCTCCTGGCTCTATCATAAACCGGTTCTTTCACCAAAACCAAAGCCTAAGACTCATCACACGGATCCCAACTGGCAGCGACAATCAACCACAGAGAAAGCACACGAAACGAACACGTCTTAGCTGCGATCCATCGCATCGATAAGAGATAAAATCCAGAGATCTAAGCGACCAGAAGATCGAACCAGCAAAAGGCGAAGAAATCAAAGACGCACCTTTCAACAGAACAACAGAAAAAGAAGAAGAAACAAAGCAAAAGACTAGAAAGAAGAGCCAAGGATCGACGAGAAGACGACGGGGAGACGACCGGACTAAGCAGAGGAATCGCACAGGAACTCACCGTAAACCACCACAGGCGGCGGATTCCACCAAGGTCCTCCTCAGGTGGCTTTTATAGGCGCAAGGAGGAGAACAAATATAATTAATTTAATAAAACAAAACGTTAAATTAATTTAAAAATCGAATTATAAGGCACAACTAACTTTTAACCTTCTTTATTTCCTAAATATATAGTCCCAAATTTACCCTTTTAAACCAAAATTCCAGTTAATGAAGCTTCCCAACCTTCAAACGGAGAGCGAGAATCAAAGACCTCTTTATTAAACCTTCACTTAGAGCTGCATCAATTGCCTCTGGTGTCACATAAAATGTAACAAGGAAAAATTCATAATGATCTTCGATCTTATATCAAATAAGGAGCCTGAAGTTGCCAAATTTTAAACCTTGAGGGGCAGTTTGGATTCGTCAGCTTTATATTTGGTTGCATCTCTCTTCATAAAGTCATTGCGAGATAAATACACACGCATCACAATTTTTGTAGAGGAGAGTGATGAAGATCCAGAAGAAAGACATCTTCTCTCTCATCGGATTAATAATGACTTCGTTTGATTTGGGTACGCTATGGCTTTTTAATTTGATCTTATGTTTGTGTGATTGAAAGATCCTATCATTCTAACATGTGATATCATAGCATGGTTTATTCAAAGCATGAACATAGTGATAATTCTTTTATTATGATCTTGATATGGTTGATTCATAGTATTTTGTTGATGATGGAATAAATATATGATGATAATTGAATTTTTGAATATCTTATGCACATCATGTATTTGATTCGAATGTTTTTTAAGTTTGTACTAATGCAATGTCCAAAAAGTAATTTACAACTCTATATTATTATGCTCGCCAGTATTGAGCGAGAGATCTGGCGAGGGTCACTCTTGCCTGCCCAATCGAGGCGAGGGGTGGCTCTCGCCCGAGTTCGATGACCTCTCTCGTCTATTTGTCGAGACCTGACGATGGCCCATGAAGTAAAGAGGAAAAAAGAAAATAAAAAATAAATAAAAGGAAGGAAATCTTTTTTTAAAAAGGTTATGGATGAAAATAACCTTCGACCGATGAAGTCAGGTTCTTCTTTGAAACTCATATAGTCATCACTTCATGTCTTTATTTGAAAAAAATGAAAAAATTTCAAGTTTTTATTTGAAATAATATTCACAGAGAGCACTTCAAATTTTATTTGCAGTTCTCCCATATAATAATGATTAGTAAAGCTGCACATGCAAATACTTGTATGGCGTGCGCATAAAATAGCTGATCAACAATTTATTACAAATTTATTATTCTACAAAATACATAGAAATTAACAAATATGTAAAGAGAATATTCCGAGACTTGAAGTTCTTCTCTCTTTTTTAAAAATAGTTAGGAGATTCTTTTTTATGGTCGAAATAACAAGAAAATTCAAGAAATTTGAAATGGTAGTAGCCGACATAATATATGAGTACACAATGACTCCTCCATCCATTTTTTAAATGCCTATATATTATGAATTGAGGATATTCTAGGAAAGAAGAAGACAATAGCAATCTTTTAATGCAGACTGTCCTCTTCATTTTACATGAATATTAGATGAAACAATATGGTCAATCGATCCTTACCAAAAAAAAAAAACAATATGGTCAATCGATGCAAACAATGAAAGGAATTGCTTTCATTGAGCTGATTTTCGTCTTATAATGAGATGGTGTTGCTTAAATAATATGATCTAATGGGTAGTAAGGATGAGCAATCCGGGTCAAGTCTTATCCGAAAGAGATATGAGGACCCGACTTCGATTCTTCCTTCGTAATAGTCGGATTGATTTTGCAAATTGTTTTTCCCACCTTTTGTCTTTGTTCAATCTCTCTGAGCAAACTCTTGTTGCATCGTTTTTCCCACCATTTTTTGAGTCCCACAGAACAAAAACAGATCCGCAATGGAGTTGGCAAACAGATCAAAGACGAGGAAAGAGGGAAAGAATATTATTCCAATCGAAAACAGAGCTGTTGTTCAAGAAGTGCCAACGTCACCACCAAAGGACAAGCCCTGCACGCTTTCGAAACTATAAAAAGACATAGAGGAAGCGGAGAGGACCTATAACAACACGTCCGCATCTGGAAAACCACGATTGAAAAGAAACACACTAACTGCAGCGGGCGGCGCCCATCGACCGACCGCCTTCCCACGGAGGAGCTAGGTGGGGCGGGTCGGGTCGTCCCTGTCGCGGTTGTCTTCGCCGCCCATCCCGAAGGCGTGCTTCACTTGCTCCGCGGCCTGTGCCGCCTTCACCTTGGCTGCCTCGGCGGTCTCGGAGGTCTTTGGCGGCGCTGGATAGCTGCCGGGCTTGTCCTTGGTGGTGACGTTGGCCTTCTTGCCTGAGCAGCTCTGTCTTTCGATTGGAATAATATTCTTTCCCTCTTTCCTCGTCTTTGATCTGTTTGCCAACTCCATTGCGGATCTGTTTTGTTCTGTGGGACTCAAAAAATGGTGGGAAAAACGATGCAACAAGAGTTTGCTCAGAGAGATTGAACAAAGACAAAAGGTGGAAAAAACAATTTGCAAATCATCCGACTATTACGAAGGAAGAATCGAAGTCGGGTCCTCATATCTCTTTCGGATAAGACTTGACCCGGATTGCTCATCCTTACTACCCATTAGATCATATTATTTAAGCAACACCATCTCATTATAAGACGAAAATCAGCTCAATGAAAGCAATTCCTTTCATTGTTTGCATCGATTGACCATATTGTTTTTTTTTTTTGGTAAGGATCGATTGACCATATTGTTTCATCTAATATTCATGTAAATGAAGAGGACAGTCTGCATTAAAAGATTGCTATTGTCTTCTTCTTTCCTAGAATATCCTCAATTCATAATATATAGGCATTTAAAAAATGGATGGAGGAGTCATTGTGTACTCATATATTATGTCGGCTACTACCATTTCAATTTCTTGAATTTTCTTGTTATTTCGACCATAAAAAAGAATTCCTAACTATTTTTAAAAAGAGAGAAGAACTTCAAGTCTCGGAATATTCTCTTTACATATTGTTAATTTCTATGTATTTTGTAGAATAATAAATTTGTAATAAATTGTTGATCAGCTATTTTATGCGCACGCCATACAAGTATTTGCATGTGCAGCTTTACTAATCATTATTATATGGGAGAACTGCAAATAAAAATTGAAGTGCTCTCTGTGAATATTATTTCAAATAAAACTTGAAATTTTTCATTTTTTTCAAATAAAGACATGAAGTGATGACTATATGAGTTTCAAAGAAGAACCTGACTTCATCGGTCGAAGGTTATTTTCATCCATAACCTTTTTAAAAAAAGATTTCCTTCCTTTTATTTATTTTTTATTTTCTTTTTTCCTCTTTACTTCATGGGCCATCGTCAGGTCTCGACAAATAGACGAGAGAGGTCATCGAACTCGGGCGAGAGCCACCCCTCGCCTCGATTGGGCAGGCAAGAGTGACCCTCGCCAGATCTCTCGCTCAATACTGGCGAGCATAATAATATAGAGTTGTAAATTACTTTTTGGACATTGCATTAGTACAAACTTAAAAAACATTCGAATCAAATACATGATGTGCATAAGATATTCAAAAATTCAATTATCATCATATATTTATTCCATCATCAACAAATACTATGAATCAACCATATCAAGATCATAATAAAAGAATTATCACTATGTTCATGCTTTGAATAAACCATGCTATGATATCACATGTTAGAATGATAGGATCTTTCAATCACACAAACATAAGATCAATTAAAAAGCCATAGCGTACCCAAATCAAACGAAGTCATTATTAATCCGATGAGAGAGAAGATGTCTTTCTTCTGGATCTTCATCACTCTCCTCTACAAAAATTGTGATGCGTGTGTATTTATCTCGCAATGACTTTATGAAGAGAGATGCAACCAATATAAAGCTGACGAATCCAAACTGCCCCTCAAGGTTTAAAATTTGGCAACTTCAGGCTCCTTATTTGATATAAGATCGAAGATCATTATGAATTTTTCCTTGTTACATTTTATGTGACACCAGAGGCAATTGATGCAGCTCTAAGTGAAGGTTAATAAAGAGGTCTTTGATTCTCGCTCTCCGTTTGAAGGTTGGGAAGCTTCATTAACTGGAATTTTGGTTTAAAAGGGTAAATTTGGGACTATATATTTAGGAAATAAAGAAGGTTAAAAGTTAGTTGTGCCTTATAATTCGATTTTTAAATTAATTTAACGTTTTGTTTTATTAAATTAATTATATTTGTTCTCCTCCTTGCGCCTATAAAAGCCACCTGAGGAGGACCTTGGTGGAATCCGCCGCCTGTGGTGGTTTACGGTGAGTTCCTGTGCGATTCCTCTGCTTAGTCCGGTCGTCTCCCCGTCGTCTCTCGTCGATCCTTGGCTCTTCTTTCTAGTCTTTTGCTTTGTTTCTTCTTCTTTTTCTGTTGTTCTGTTGAAAGGTGCGTCTTTGATTTCTTCGCCTTTTGCTGGTTCGATCTTCTGGTCGCTTAGATCTCTGGATTTTATCTCTTATCGATGCGATGGATCGCAGCTAAGACGTGTTCGTTTCGTGTGCTTTCTCTGTGGTTGATTGTCGCTGCCAGTTGGGATCCGTGTGATGAGTCTTAGGCTTTGGTTTTGGTGAAAGAACCGGTTATGATAGAGCCAGGAGGCTTTTCGTTCTGAAATTCGGGTCATATCCTTACTTTATGTTTGGTGCCGCTTTTCTGCCTCAATTTCGTGTTATGTGCCGTTTGGGGTTCTGATTCTTAAGGCTGATGAAGTATTTAGGAGATTATTTATGGAGGATAGGGTTTGTAATCACATTCTCACATGTTTCTGTTGTTCTTGTTATCTGGCTCTGTTTGGTTAATGGATTTAGATTATCCTAGTGGTCTGTGAATGCTTGCATTGACAACATAGCCTACTGCAGATGTGATCACTGGTCCAATTATATGGTTCATGGAGGGTCCATGAACTTTTTTTTTTCCTTTCTAAGCATTAATCCCTGAACATGATTGCCTTATTCTTCTATAAAACCTGGTAGAGTTTGGGGTAGCTTAAAAATTGTATCTTTTGGCTTTCCATCAATTGAAATTCCTAGATGACTTCAGATTTCAGTTCTTAATGCTTTTAAGAAATTGGGAACATGCAATACTAAATAAAAGTTGAAATTTCGTGTGTTACAAACAAAGCAAACCAAAAGAGACAGGCATTAGACAATCCTGATTGTACGTGCTCGGTTTACATCTGAATAAGAAATCAACAACTCCTGTGGCAGGAGTTTATGTTGCATCTTACTTTTGAGAACATGTGTTTTACTAGGTTTATTCCACTGATTCTGTCACTTTTATGTTGCAGAGATTTTAAAAGTGCTTAGTGGTAAAGTATCATTAGTCTAGAATGCCGAAGGATAGAACAGTCCGTTCCTTTGTTGACCATCGGTCTTCAGGCGCTTCTTATCCATGCTCCTCCCAGCACATTAAGTTGTGCAAATCCAACAACCCAGTTGATTCAGCTGAAAACATCAGGGAATGGGAGGAAGCTAGGTGCCCCATTTGTATGGAGCATCCTCACAACGCAGTCCTCTTGATATGTTCATCTCAAGAAAAGGGGTGCCGGCCATACATGTGCAACACTAGCCATCGCCATTCTAATTGTCTTGATCAGTTCTATAGATCACCAGTTCCATCTCCCTCAACAGCATTACCTCAACAAGTCCCTCCAGCAGGCACGATAGAGGGACAGATGATATCTAGTAGTATTGGTCTCTGTGGGAGCAGTGTGGACTCAAAGCTTGTCTGCCCCTTTTGCAGAGGGAAGATATTGGGTTGGGTTGTCAGAGAGGCTGCTCGCCAGTACATGAATTCCAAACCTAGGAGTTGTTCCCTGGAGATGTGTACGTTCACTGGGACTTACTTAGAATTAAGGAAGCATGCTAGATGTGAGCACCCAGATTTCAGGCCATCAGAAGTGGATCCATCACGACAGCGTGATTGGATGAGGTTGGAACAGGAAACGGAGCTTGAAGATTTCCGGAGCACCCTAGAGTCAGCTTTTCTTGAGGATGAAATGGATTCTGGCCAATTGTTTATGGCAGAAAATGGAAGTCTGGATCAAATGCGCCTGTTTGAGGCCGATTTGTCGTTTAATTTATCCTGGGCTGTGTCTATGGCAGAGATTGTGAACGAGTTCCTCTCGTGGAGCTTTGACCAAGGCCATAGACAGATGCGAAGCCGGATGCCATTGCGGAGCACACCGCGGGGAAGATATGGATACGAGGTCCAATGGTAGTGTGCGAAGGGGCAACGGCTTCTCTGGCAGTAGGCGTAATGTGCAGAGGCTTCGGTGGCGGGATCACAGATGGTCAGAATCTAGCAATAGGCAGTGATTACTAGAACAAGATCTGTGAGGATGCGGAATTTGGTGATTGGAACATGACGGCCCTTTAATTGGATAGATGTGAAATTCTTGTACATTGTCCTCTCGAACACAAGATCAATACATTGTCATGCATTTTTTTTTCCTCCTCTCTCTTGCGTGTCCTGAACCATAGAATGCCATGTTTCTATACTCCTAATCATTGAGTGGCTAGCTTACCGATTATCTTTCAAATGTTCACTTAGTATACGTATTGATGTTCAATCTTCTTGTAGCAATGTACGTTTTCTTAATGGCGAATGTTCATTTTTCAGTAAGTGCAATCCCATTTATTACTGCTGGAGTTTTTACGTGGTTAAAGTATACAGCTTTCAGAAAAAAATCAACTTTCCATTGAAATTGACTAGTTACCATATATGAAAACCAACTGAACAAGTAGCCTGGTACTTTGACCGATGGTAGGAGATTAATTCGTTCAAAGATCATTCGTTGCTTACGCAATTCAATTCGTTTTTAGTACGCACGGCGTGCTACCCATTCTAAGACATCCTGGGTCCACTCGACCAAAATTCATAACGACGATTTCTCAATTGCAATGGGAGGAATTGACAAAACTCTTCTTGTATACAAAACTGTCCATTAAAACATCTGAAGAGGAACCAATACCCATCTACAAAAATACGCTCTCAAGAGGACTGAGTTGCAGTTACAAACAATTGAAGCCAAGTTGTCAGAGGACCGTTGAACATAATTACAATCACTGAATGTGAAGTGGAGATCTTTAAGGAGCGCCCCTGTTCTGTTTGGGCTGCCGAAAACCGAAAAGATGCTTTTGAGATGGCACTCCAGCTCGTAGGCGTTGGGAGGGGTCTGTGCATGACGGGGCTCTCAGCAAGATATTGTAGGGATGGCATGATCACTAACATTGTCATAAGACGACAATTATGAGCTTCCCTTAAAAAAAATGCTCATAAAGTGACTTATCTCATGGTGAGCCCTTCCGTCTGGTGCCCGCAGAACACAATAGCGAAGCATGTATTCATTTGAAGCACATGTATCTGCCAAGTCTTGATGCTTCTTGTGATAGCCTTTTGCAGGGATTTCAAGGTAGAAGCAAAGTCCTCGAATTTTGTTGGATAGACTGACCATGAGCTTTGCAGATTTCCTGCCAAACAACCGAGCGATATTATCATTGAACATATGCACAAGCTTTTGCATCCAGATATGCTTAAACATTCGAGACCTCACGTAATACCTGGCACCACCGAAGAATGAACTCCAAATGTGGGCAATTTTCTAAAAGACCAGCGAAGCCTCTATTAGTCTCTGCAAATATCTAAAGGAATTGCCGAAGCAAGAGCTGGAATGTCCGCCGGACTTGCAGCAAAACACATTTCTTGATCAGTGTATCTTCATTCAAACGAAGACTGAGAATCAAAGCCCTCTTATTAAACCTTCATTCAGAGCTGCATCAATTGCCTGGGAAAGAAGGCGAAAACAATTAAGGATGAATAGTTTGCTGCTTCAAAATACCAGTATAAGCACACGAAACATTTTTGAAATCAACACATGCCTAAGATGTCTCACAAAACTAGATTAAACTTCGTGACATTCTTTTTCACAGCTAAGACCAGATGTTACCATCCACTGCTGTACCTCTGGTGTCACATCAATGTCTAGATCAGTTGGATCGAAGATGAAAGTCTCGTCAGTGGAGTAAACCAGAACCCCCTCAGTTGTTGCAGCTGCAAAACTCCTACCAGTTGGGGCAATTCTCAGGCATTTCGTTCGAACAATGGGACGTCCACGGTTAGCAATGGATCCCGGTAAGTCATAGCCCAAGTTTCCCCGGGTTTGCTTGTCAACTCCTTCTTCTGTGTCAGTATCGTCATCATCATCAATCTAGAGGTCCAGCATCTGTCATTTTCTTTGAATTCAAAAATCAGTACTCCATCTAGAGACAGATTATGGGTAATCTGAAACCTACGTAGTAGAACCTGTGTATCGTACATAAAATGCATTAGTAGAGAGCCAATACAGGTAGAACACAAACGCACCCACTCAACATAGGGGAAAGATAGAGAAACCTAAGCATGCGTCGAGACAGGCAATACAAACAGGTATTCTTCCATGTATAATTTGGAAATAATCCTTAAGACAATCAACTGCTGACCAATTAAAATGTCAAGCCACAATCAGTTTCAAGTTTTGTCTACACTTGGTCTAAGAAATTGGGGAAGAAAAGGTCCATACTATTGCTGTCCTTCCTAAAAGAGTTCCTCATACAAAATGAGACTACTTATTACTATATATCAAAAGAGTCAACTATCAGGAGCAGTGCAGCCTTTACAGTGCAGAAGACTGCTTGGGTACTAGATTTACTTACCATTACACTTCTCAGTAACCAAAAGAAACCTTGTTGCATCAGGTGCATACCAAGTTGGAGCTCCAAGAAATAAATCAATGACATATCTAGACCAATTTGACCGCTTAAAAAAAATAGAGAGAAATTATTGCACATTTTCACTCGCACAGGAAGCTATGGAACCCATGGAAAAGGAAAAAAAAAAAAGGACAACAAGAGACATTCTGCCTCAAGTACAAAGCGGATCTTACTTGCAGCGTATAGTAAGAACAATGTGAAAAGTTCTCTATTCTCCCTGAAATGGCCAGTTTAACTATCGAATCTTCTGATCAGATTACAAATGTTCCAGCACACAGGAACCCTCAACCAAGGACAGGTGTAGTATAATTTTATTAATCAATCCAAGTTTCTGTATATTTTCTGTAATGTTATCTTACGATCACAAAAGCACCCCAGATGTATTAATACGAAAAAATAAATAGGAGCATACCACCAAGACTAGAGTTTTTTCAGAGCATTGCAACGTTTAGAGCATCAACAACGCGGGACATAGTAGAACTGCTAGAAACCCACCTGTTCGGCAACATCATACAACAAATGAATTTGCTACTTCCTCCAGCTAGAATGTAACTCCCATCAGCAGAATAACATAGAGATGTAAAGTACTTTCCAGAACTTGAGTTAGCAGCTGCTCTACGATCTGTTGCAAGTCGACCCCAGCAATGTCTCTACGGCCTCAATCGTGTACATCAACAAGCCATCAATTGGATCCCATAAATGAATCTGCCCATCTAATGTACTGCAAGCCACTGCTTTCCATCTGGACGATAAACAACTGTAAGAACATCATGTGTGTGAGGAAATGTTTCACGGCACCTTTTGCCTCAAAACATCCAGAGTCTGACAGTCTTGTCCATGAGGATGAAGCTAGGATTGCCTAACATGGATACGAAAATTCATTAGCCAAGAATGAAAAAAACCTAGTCGTTAAGAGTCAAAACTACACTAACATTCAAGAATTCAGATAAATGATTACTGAACATTCTTTAAGATTATAACAGCAACGGCACCAGCAAAGCAATGACAAAATAAGCAACCAGAATTAATTCAAACTCTAACAATATGTGAAAAATTAAGATCATGAACAGTAGTCATAGGAACAAAATGGACATGCTACTCACACTAGTGGGAGAGAACTCAAACCATGAACAGGGCCTTCATGACCACTGAGAATGTCCAATAAGCGGCCGTCTTCATCGACCACACAAATATCTGGTACAAGTGAAAAATTCTGTTAGGATAATAAATAACTATGGAG
>JAGVVM010000797.1:0-46973 GCA_019149425.1 Psidium friedrichsthalianum | reverse complement strand
TTACTTTCAGATTGCAATAAGAATGAGCATTTTTTTTCAGTTTAGCGAGGCCAATGGGGATGCTGGAATGTACACGGTCATGTGCCCTGCTCAGCGAGGATGAGAGATCTTGGAAGTCTTGAGGATCGGAAGGGTGCGGTATGAAGTTGGTGAGTGAAGTTAGGGAAGCAGATGGGAAGCTTTGGATGGAACCGTGGCTCTTAACCACATTGCGACTCTACCTTATCCTTGAGAGTTGCTTTCTTTGCTTTTCATGCATTTTCGCTGCTCCCTTTGTCACGATACGTAGTTTGGGTATGACCTTGTTAAACTAATCGTGCTTCTATGAAAACCTTAGCGTGTTATTTTTCTTGGATCTCGACATCGTGAAGTTACAACGCAATGCTACACCGTTTGGCTCTGCATTTTTATGTCCTCGCACTTGCTATCCTGCCTTAGCTTCTGCCAAAAACGACCGACTGACGTGAAAGTATTGTCAACCAAGAATGAACAATTTGCTTACTATAGATGTCGCAGCTAGGCTAGACAGAAGATCGTCGGTCTACATGACCTCTCAGAAGGCAACAAAAGAGAAGCTTGTTCAAGTATATCTGAACATAGGTGGACACAAAATCCCACATGCTCATCTTTTGATCTGTAAATAAAGCTATATTTGAACTCGGAGTATAAAGTATAGAGCAGTACTACAGTCAGACAATCACATTCCCTGAATAGAGAAGTTCTCTCTTTGATTCACAAAATGACTCCCACTAAGATTGAAGAGTTGAGAAACCAATAAGGAGAAAATGACACATGCATACTGTATGGATAAAGAAAAACTGCAGAGTGCTTATCGACTATCGGCTCGCTCTGAGTATTTCTAACTTGGCCCTTCAGCATGTTAAGACCTCCCCCTAGATGTCAGAGGAAAGACTAGCTACAGGTTAAACAGGTAACTAAGGATGTGGTCCGCCTCATAATTTACCACTTCATCTAGGAACACAAACGTCCGTACCCTTTTTCGATGACAGAATGGCGTTGCCATGATATTGAGTTACACAATAGAAAAATCAGATTACCTGAACAGCGACAAATCAAACTGACAGAAGGGACCGAAAATCTGACATAATCTCGAGAAGTTATAACATGAAGCAAGACATCATGTTTTTTGTTCCATGTGCAATGCCCGAAATGCGGTTACAGTTAGTGAAGTAAGAAGAAATGAAGAAATTTAAGACCAGGGGTTGATACAGTCAGCCAAGTCCACATTTATTAAACCTGGATTCCCCTTCCGCAAAATTCACATCAAAAAAAGGGTAAAGGGCAATTCAGAAGCAGCCAGTTAAGACTAAAATTCTCGGTTATACCAAATCACTACAGATACCCAACAAGTAACTAATTCACAAAGCAAACCTAATATGAGAAACTTCAATCCAGATCGAAGATCTAAACAACACAACAACAAAAATAAACAAATAAATGCATTCGACAGTGCCCATCTCATGAAAAGTCTAACTCTATTACTACTTTTTTTTTTTTTTGGAAATTCTCAAAGGGAGAGGTATGTGTCTAATCTGATGACCAATGGTGATTAATACTGCTAGTGACAGACTAAGAGGAGATGACTGTTTTCGATACAAAGCCCAAAGGCAGCTCTACTCACTCCATTTTAGAAGAATTTGACTCCGCCGCATTACCATCTTTCTGATTAGGAGAAGCAATAGGTCCTCTGAATTTCAAGTCCCCAGCTGGTTGCTGCTGTTCGTGCTGTAACTGCTGCTGCTGAAGTTGGTGATGCAGTTGATGCTGTTGAAACTGGTGTTGCTGCTTCTGTGTCTGAATCTGCAACTGTTGAAACTGCTGTGCAGCCAGAAGAGTGTGCATCGCATGGTTGTTGGGATAGAACTGCTGGCCACTTCAAAGGAAGCATAGTTCATCATGGGTCCACCATTGGGTATAGCTTGACCAGTTAGTACCTTTAGATGTTGTATTTCCTCTTTGAGTGCTTCATTCAAAGCTACAAAGAAGATGAAAAGGCATGCCTCATCAAACCTCCTACCAAATCAAAATCGCTGTGCGGTTTTATGCCGCACAACTGTCTCTGATGAATATTAGAGTGAAAGCAATAAAAAAAAATGACATTTTGTAGTAACAATTATAAACAGAATAAAACAATGCTTGGAGAGACTCTTAGACGAATCTCTGGAAATGACTTCTGCAAGAACCAGACAGCACTGCAACTAGACATAATCATTGTGGTAAAGCACTTCAGATTGCTGCGCAAAGAGTCCAAATAAATAACATTACTCCAAACAAGCCGAAACATTATATCAGGAAATAGAGCAAAACAGAAAATTTATCACCGCAATGATATCCCAAAAAAAAAAAATTGTTGGAAGAGCATTTAAAAAGAATGAGCAAGAGACGGGAAGATGCACCAAACTTAAATTCCAACAGTATCATCATGCACTATCTAGAATATCTTACATACCAGAATTACACCATTTCCCTATATTGGATGCTCTCTTGCACCTAATCACCTACTTTATAAGTATTGTTAAAGAACAATGCTAAGACAGTATTTGACTAACACGAGGATTGCAGAAGAACATACAATGCAATCTTCTCCCACAAATTTCCTCATTGACTACTTTAAAATTTTCACATTACCGTGATATGCACATACGGTAATATCATGTGAAACAGTAGCCACTGGAGGAAATCGCGAAAGATTTTTTCAATCAAAAGATTCAACTACATAATGTGGAATACGAGTCCGAACAATGGACATTACTCCATTTGCAGTCCATATGAAAACTATAGGCATATTAATCCATCCAACTTAGATGATCATGTCATTTCTCTTGTTCATCTTCTTTCTAGTAGGACCTCTGGCACTGCAACTTTATCAATTTCCACCAAAGCAGTTAACTTCCATCTTATGAAAATTTTGTTTTTTCTCGAATCCTTTTACTACACAACTATGTAAGATGCTTAATTAACCACGCAATGCACATCAGGTAAACATGATCAACATCCCTAGATAAGGGGCATGCATAAAAAATATCAAAAAGATTGCATTGCGTTTGAGGTTAGATTGCATCCATTTAAGTTTCCTAATTAGAACTTCATGTTTTAGGATATTTGGACTAAAAATTTGATATAAAATATTTCCATGCCAAAACATCACTACAATTCTTTTCATAATTGGACGCATTAAAGAGAATTCATTAGTAGCATCTAGTCTGTTGATATGTGCGCCACAGCAAGAACACCAAATAGGGCTCATTTCCCTATGTTGGATTAGGCACTAGGACATTTTCATACAAGTTCACTGTATTTTTCATAGCGTTATACCAGATTTTTCCAAAAGGTAATTCTAAAGGTAAAGAAAGAACTCTCTTTCGACTAGAAGTTGTTGTTTTCACCCAGTACTCATGACTTCCTACTTTTGAATTTATCACATTTTCTCAGCCAATGCTGGAATTAAAAAAACAGATTTCAAGTAGAACACTTTTAAGAGCAATTCTCCTTTTCGTGGTAAACACTTAAGTTGTAAAGAGAGTTACCACAGGCCCAATCCGTTTTCTTCATCTTAAAGAAACCAATAAAAGACCACATACATCTGGAGTTGTTCGTACTTATCCAAAAGCAAAAACAAATTCTGCAGTCTTTTGTGTTTCATTAGTACTAGCACCAGAACATAAGAACCAACAGTCTGAAGAAGATACAACTAATAACATACAGCTGCATCTTTCTTTTATATGCGGAAGCAATGAGACACGACAGTTCTAAAATGATGCAATACTAACTTGTGTGAACTTATGAAAAGGTTTAAACGAGCAGAACTGCAAACAATATAATAATAGTGAATATACTACAAAGGGACATATCAAAGAACAAGCCTTACCATCTTGCAAATGAACCTGTTGCTCCATTGTTTGCAACCGCAGTTTCAATTCACTATTCTCAGCAGTCAAACCATTCGTGTCTCTCTGCATAATCCAAACAAGAATGTAGTGATAAAAATACCAATGTGCAAGCAACATCACTTGTCAAGAACAATAACACGAGATAACACAAGAAAATCCAAAGGAGAACAAAATCTCACTGAGAGCTTTTGTAGCACTTGAGGAATGAACATATCAAATCAGCTCACAATCACCCCACCGAATCAGACACAATTTACCTGCAGCAGAGTCAGCTGTGCAGACAGAGTTGTGGCTTCAGTTTGTAAAGTTTGTACTTTCCGTTCAAGCTCAGCTATGTATCGCATCTTCCTTTCCTTTGACCTTGCAGCCGACTGTCTGTTTGCCCAGATCCTATTGAATCACCAAAAGGATGATGTTAAAGGTACATATAATGTAGATATCACATAATCACAGTACAAAGATTTTAAAAAAATTATGGAACAAAGAAATATCATAATGAATTCTAGAAAGGGAGACAAACAGGGCAAAACATAAGGCCAAAAAATAGTTGTTCACCTAGATTGGACACTTTATAGCAAATTGAAGCACGCCATACAAACCCAATTCACAACAGACCTCATTAAGACTGAGAAAATAGCAAAGCTTACAATATTACTGAAAGCATATACAAATGTAGATACACAAGAAATCTTACTCTGCAAGTGAGTCATAATTTCATAAGGCACTCAACAGTGTCGTATGTATAATTATCTGAAGTTCATAGTTATTCAAAAACATGTGGTGTAAAATAGCTCACGCTTGACATTTCACAAGTGAAAGTCTTAGTAAAGACAAACATCATGAATAAAATCGAAATGTAACATGAAACTCACAGCCAGGAAATTTAACAAGGAGACAGTAAGTCCAATTTCAGTCTTGTTTGTGTTTCTACCTACCTGCTTATTAAGAAAGCAACCTCTTTCATCAATTACCTAATCAAGGTTCTTAACACATCTCAAGTCAAAACTCTTGCAAAGGGGCAAAGAGACGAGCACCTCTAGCCACAAATAATTGCAAAGGAAGCGGAAAGTGTTCTAACTTATAAGTCTATTAATGTTGGTGCACCCAGATATTATAAGTACTTTTGAATAAAAGGTAAAAATGTATTACGGGAAAATCTTGAACTGGTTTGAATTACTCTTGCAAACATTTACAATATCATGCAATTGATTCATTAGTTAAAGCAACATTAAATCTTTGATCAAGTACTACAAAAGACATACTAACTCTGAGAGAGCACATCAGTTCATGAAAAACAACAGACATCAGTAACGAAGCAGAATATATGTCAAACTACATGAGCAGCTGAATTCAAAACCTAAATCCTCCCTTCTCCATGTACAATGCCTAAATGTAAACTGTTCTCTTTGTTAATAAGTACCTCAATTCATTGTATGCTCGTGCAGGCACCATGCAGATTAAAGTGCACTCTATTGCATCATTTTAAGAATGAAAAGAAATCCGACATGAGGAAAGATGTCAAAATATTGTCACACAAGTCAAACCCACACCTTTTGTAGCAAACCAACCATAGGCCATACACAGACTTTCTTGCTTACACAAGGTGTAGCACATGTAATGTCCTGAGAAGAAGAGACAAGCTGTATGCATTCAAACTTATGACCTATCAAAAATCACTATCACCGCCCCCCATGTATACATATTCACGATCACCGAATAACACGAGTAAAGGTAGAAGCACAAGAGAGAGAACACATTTGATGTCTGTACAAAGAGTTCAAATGAATTAGCAAACCAAAACTAAGGTGGCACCTTTTCCTAAAACCATACAATCAAGTCAAAGAAAAAACTTGCAACTTTACATTTGCACAAAACATAAACCACATAATACATTGAATAAAAAACTCAGCCAGCCATGCCTCTATACTGCAGGCAGGAATAGTCCCAGAATTGTCCTTAATCATCCATACAACAACCATAGAACTGTCTATCGCGCAATAAGCCAAGATATACAAATCACGTCTAGACAATGCAGTCAATACATGTCATCTGAACACCAAAAACTAAATGACTGAAGCATATATTAAAGCACAATTAACAACACATTTATGCTATATATGAAAGGCATGGGCATATCAAACGCTGACTTCAGCAACTTGCCAGAGTTACAAGTATCAAAAAACTCTTTTGAGCCACTGCGTACCTCTTTGCACGCTTGGGATCAATCAGCGCAAGCTCAGCAAGCTTCGCAGCAGACATAGCCTTCTTGGCATCTGCATGAGATGCTTCCTCAGAACCTGACATAAGCATCTCGGGCTTAATACTCGTTGACCCGTCCATAGACTGGCTATGTTGATGTCTAATTCTAGGCCTCTCAGTCGACGCAGAAGCCACATTCTCCGCAGAAGATGGGGCTGCACCTGAACCAAACTCCGCAGCAGCCGGCATGGCCAGAGAACCAGAAGAAGGCTCTCCCATCTGAAACGAGGAAGTCGCGGAGGAGGAATTGAACTTATCCATGTCAAGGTACATGGACAACAAATCCTCCTCCGTATCATCTGAGAACGAAGGACCATCCGCCGCTCCCACGACTCCGAGATCACTATCGAAGCTAATATCATCAGGGAGAGTGAGAATCTCAGAATGCGCACGGCGGTGGCCACGATTCCTCGGCGGATTATCAGGCATCCGGCTAATATCATGACTGAAGTCGGGGACCAGATTTTGCTGAGCCATGGGGGGGAACGACGAGGAACTCGCCGCCGATGGCTCTGGCTTCACGGCAAAGGCATTCGCATTCGGCGAGTACCCCGCGAAACGACCTGAGGGAGGCGGTAACCCGCCACTATGACCAGACAATTTATCCTTCTCCATAGCACCACAAAATACCCCCCGAATCGCACTGAATCCAATCCACCTTGAAGCCGCGACTCTAACTAACGATCGACCCCAATCAAAAAGCCCAGACGACAACTTCCCCAGCTAAAAAAGCCTAGCAAAAACCCACCTTTCACAAGGACACGATAGACGATGAAGCAGCTGATCGAGGTGGAGAAAACCCTAGAAGCCCACGAAGATCCGACGAGAGCGGAAGGCGAGATTGGACAAAACGAAGCAGGGGATGAGTAACAAGCTAAAGGGGGGAATCAAAGTTTCTCTTTTTTTCTCTGTCTAGGGATTGTAAGAGGGACGCAAATTCCCGCAGGCGAAGTCAGAGACAGAGAGATCAGATCTTCACGTGAAATGGGGAATAAAACGGTAGAGAATGAACAGCTTTTTGGGCCTTTCTTTTCACAGAGGACGGCGAATCACATGGAGGGAGACAGATGGTTGTCGGGACGAGATAGCGAGAGTGTGCGGGTGTGTGTTACTTGTAAGAACAGAGAATAGAGAGACAGAGAGAGATCTGAGGAGGAGGAAGAAGACCAGGCTTCCCGGAGAAGACATGAGAGGGCGGAGGCCGGTTCTGTCTGAGGCTCCTTCTTGGGTTGGGTTGGGCCCTTCCTCATTTCTTTTGCTTTTTAGCACGGAAGGTCTCTCTCGCAAGATTTGATTTTTATTTATTATTTTTTTTAATGGGACTATTGCCTTGGATGGTGATTTTGGATCTTCCTTGCCTTTTCTATGGTTTCTTTCCCCATGAAGAGATGAGATTTGATTATGTTGCCCATTCTGCTAAGGACCTTATCCGACCGGTTGCCGGACCGATCCGCATCGTGTCGTAATTCTTATACAAATTATCATTCAGTACGCGTGCTTGAAAAACTTTCGGTGGACGATCGAGATCTATTTGCGCGTAATCAAACGGCCATGGTTATTTCTGAAAAAATGATTTTCTGAGAAAGTGTAGGTACCGTGTTCATGCCGTGGGGTTGAAGTGATGTTTCGTGAATCTAAATTTCTCATTTCTGTGCCAACGACACAATAAGTATATCCTTTATAGTCGATTATCGACGAAATTAGTTGTCGAGTTCGATTTCTTGGAAGTTTCACATACCCATGGAATGACTCTTCTTTTAAAATCAAGAATAGACATTTAGTCATGCCATAAAATTAGGAATGCTTGAAAAATTCAAATATTTGGGATGCCAATTGTCATGCTCTCAAAAGGACCAAGTCACCTGCTATTCCAGTGGTAGGTTGGTACTTGAATTTGTAAGGGCGCGTATGACAACGTTTCTATTTCTCTGTTTCTGTTCCAAACCTATTCCAGAAATAGGTTTGGAATAGAAACTCGTTTGACAACGCAAATCTGTTTTTCTATTTCTGAAACAAAAATCTGTTCCAGAAACAGATTTTGGCCCAAAATCAGAAACAAAAAATTTTTGTTCCTGGCAGAAATAGAAAAATCTATTTCTGTTCCAGAAATCATTTTTGGAACAGAATGGTTGCCATGCGCACCCTAAATCTCGCTTTTTTCATCAGGTGGTGGGATTCATGTGGGCCTCACCTGATTTAAGAGTCATCGTGCGAGCAGGTTCACTTCACTCGAAAATATGCATGCTCATCTCCAACTTTAGCATCTCTCTCGCGACACAAAAAAAAAAACGTGGGAAAAGTATGGTTGTTATCTTCTTAGTTGATTGGATAACTTCCTTCACTTGAGAATAAATGCTTTTATATCTTGCTGGTGGGCCCTGTGACACGTGTCGCACGGTGAGTAAAGATGAGGACCACGTCAACTTTCCGTGGGTACCCAATATTTTCTCACTAAGAAGGGATTGTGATCGTGACAAATGTCATTACATCACATCAATGTTTAACACAATGTTAAAAAAAATTATTAAAATGAATTACAAAAATGAGAAAAAAAATATTATTGATCAAATCAATAATTAAACTTAGGAAAGAAGTATTGATAAAAATCGATAATTAAAACTTGGGTCTTCTCTAACTTGGACTCCATGTGGTTTAGCAAGGCGTCGAGGGCGACGTCGACCGCGTCTCGAAACCCGAGCTCCGTCGCGTTCGGATGCGCGTAGGTGATCTGCGGTATCAGCTCGATCACCCTCCGCCGCATCCTCTCCGCCTTCTCCGGCGGGATCTCGGCCAGCACCTTCTCTATCTCCGCCGACAGCCTCTTCTCACCCTCTCCGACGTTGATGAACACCGAGTACTCGCTCGGGTCCGCCGGGAAGTACCAACGGTACTGCGTGTACGCCGTGTGCGGCGAGAAGAACACAGGCACGCAGCCCGCGAGCATAGCGTCGAACGTGGACCGCCGCGTGAACGAGTCCCCCGGGGCCTGCAGACAGAACTGTGAGGCTGCCATGACGCCGAGCACCCGACCCGGCTCGTGGCACGCGCGGGGGACGCCGGCTCGCAAACCACGAGCTCGCACCTGGCCGACTCGCCGCATTGACGGATGAGGTCGTCTCTTACTGCTGCCTTGCCCGGGCTCTTCCGCGGCCCGCCGATGAAGGAGAACAGGTGGGGCCGTTCGGACTCGGTCACGTGGCTATGCCACACCAGCATCTCGGCTGAGGTTGCGGGATGGAAGTAGGACGGGTAAGGGATACCATGCTGGTTGGACCCGGTCCAGGGCTGCCGCTCGACCGTCAGTACCGACATGTTCCTGACAGCAGGGAGGTCCAGTAGAGAGTTCGCTCCGAAGTCCGGGCCCTGGTTCGAGAGCCGGAGGAAGTCCCACGCTGTCCGGCCCAGAACGAGGAAGTGGTCCCGCCCGCCGCGCCGCCGCCATGTGGGGAGGGACTGCACGTGCTCGGCGAGGTCCACGGCGAGGGCGTCTCGGGCCGGGACGCTGCGCTCGCGGAACATGCTGGACGCGTGGAGGCCAGCGTAGAAGGGGACGTAGAAGAGATTGGCGCGGGCGGGGTCGCGGACCCGGCACGGGTGGTTCTCGAGGCGCGCGTGGAAGATCATCTCGGCGATGAACTGGTGGGTGGCGAACCAGCGGCCGCCGGAGACACCGGCGACGGAGGGATGGGGCGGCCGAGGCCGCGGTTGGAGACGTAGGGGCACATGTCGGTGTAGATGTTGAGGGAGCGGCAGCGGAGGAGGAGGTCGGAGTTGAACTTGGGGGGAAGGGGGTGGACGTAGACGGCGGCGGGTGAGCGGCACGAGGGGGTTTCGGCGATGCTAAGAGTGAGGTTGCGTACGGCGGAAGGTTGCGTACGGCGTGTTGGGAAGGGATCGAATCGGAAGTAGAGGAGGAGGAACCAGAGAGAGAAGAAGGAAGAGAGCAAGAGAGCGGGCTTGAGCTTGGAGGTCGTCTGATCTTTGTGCTGCTTGGAGGAGGTTTTAGGCTTGTCCGCCGCCGTCCACGGCAGTGCATATCTCAGCTTCCTCAACACCATCTTCTTCTTCAGAGAGAGAGAGAGAGAGAGATGGAGAAGAAAGGTGGAGCCTTGGAGGCAACTAGGCTGCTGGACTTTGAGGATGTCAAAGTCAACTGGAAGGCCCGACCGACCGACACACATGAACAGGGGAAGAAGAAAAAAACATTGTCGTAATTCCTTTTTTTTTTTTTGTGGTTGTTAATGAATAAAAGAAATGTAAATTTGGTGGTAGGGGTAGGGATAATGGTTCCAAAAGTGAGATCACATTCACAATCGGTTCCCATCTGTTTGGGAAATCAATGCCACGTAAGTTGTACATAAAGTTGCCAAATCTTAGAGTATAGAGAGGGGCCTTGTGTTCCCATATTCCATGCTTTATATCCATTTGTAATGATTAAATCGTGTGAGTCGTATGTGAAATTTATATCGTCGCGATTGAAAGGCAATCGAATTCGAGCCTATTTGAAGTGGTCGGCCTTGACTAGAGGTTGTATGCGCCGGTGTGCGAGAGTGAGAGAGAGAGAGAGGGGGGGGTTTTTCTGTTGGTGAACACCGGACGAAATCTAAATGTTTTCATGTTGAGTCCTGCGTGATGGATGAAGAATGCAAAGGGGAATAGCAAATGAAAAACGTACCCGTCATCCCTCAATTTGACTCGCCGTTGGGTCTCGGTGCTAAAAGCTTGCGCTATAATTGCCTCGATCACGACAAAGCCAATTAGCTCTTTATTTTCAAATCACCGATTGTGAAGAAGGATGAGAATTCGAGAGAATAATTTGAAAGAAATGAATATGTTATATACCCATCTATCCCTAATCAAACAAGTTTTAGCATCTTAAATAATGATCTCTTCCACAAAATAATTGGGCTCCGTTTGTTTCACAGACAATGCAAGGCTTTCAGAAAATATTTTCTGAAAAATTATTTTCAAGAAAATGACAATGTTTTTCGGTGTTTGGCTAAAGTATGAAAACAAACTGAAAAATATATTTCATTGTTTGTATTGAAAATTGGATGTTATTTTCCTCCATAGACTCCTTTTAGTAATTTTTTGTTTTCTATTTTTTTTTCTTTTCATTTTTTTTATTTTTTTAATTGAATTTTTAATTATTTGTATTTTTCTTTTTTTTTACTAGCCACAGAAGAGCTCGAGGCTCGACTGGTCCCGGCGATTTAGGGCTTGCCCGAGGCCGGCGAGCCCAAGGCTGGTGTTGATATTGGGATTCCAATTGGTCAAGAGAGAAAATATATTAATGGAGGCGAGAAAAGAGGTTGGCAATGACCTAAGACCAGTAACACCTTCAATTGTTGTTGCTATGAACAAGAAGACGAAGACCACATCTCCGTTTCGTACTCTCTCTCTCTCTAAAAAGTGAAAATAAAAAGAATGGAGAAAAAAACAAAGAATTGTGGGAGAAGCATTTGAGGACCAATTTCCAGCAATCTATGCTTGTACATATCCGTATTTGTATGATTTTCGAGAATACGAGTCACCTGGACCAATTGAGCCTTGAGCTCATTGGCCGGCGCATGGCCAATGGTCGGGTTGCCGCCCGTCGTCGAGGTCCGCGGTTGACAGATGAAGGAGGAAGCAACAAAAGGAGAAAGGAGGAGGAAGAAGGAGGAAAGAGAAAAAAAAATTATAATAAATTTTCGATTTAAAAAAAATGAAATGAAAAGAAAGTAAAAACATAATTATAAAGAAAAGAAATGTGAAAGAAAAGAAAAATGAAAAATGAGGAAATTTTTTTTTGGAATTAGCTTATTTCATTCCTCAAATGTCAAAAAAAATCTGAAAAATATTTTTTTAAGAAGTTTTTTCGTGAAAATAAAAAATTCATCTAAAATTCGGGTCAAAGGACAAAACAATGCAAGGACAATCACTCTGGACCCGAGTTTGGATGCACGAAGGCGGAGATGATGAGTATGAACGAGACGCCCAACCTTAGAATGAGAGAGGGAGGAGAGGTTGCATCTGGAGCCGATGTTGTGCAGAGAAGTCAGAACTGGTGGACAGAAACTGCTGATCGGTTTTCGTTTTGATCTGATTCCAATTTCAATTGGGGGAGGAACTTTGATGGGACAAACCCTAATTTGACAAATGGCAAGAGTGAGAGATATTTTTTTTTCTAGAGATAGAGAGAGACTGCTGCCGGCAGAGAAAAAAAAAAAAAAAAGTGGAGAGAGATTGGCTTTCTTCTTGCACATGCATTCTTCCATGCACTGGCTTTTGACGCCAATCTCTTGGGACAGAACCACCAACCCTGGGAGAAAAAAATTCCAAGGTTTTGAACCGGTCTAACCCCGGGTAGGGTACTTGTTCTAACCTTCCAATTGATGGTTTTGTCTTGAAACGGACTAGATGGGTTCGAAGTAGACCGTCATCGGGTTGTTGCAATAGAGAGAGAGAATGATTTGGAATGAACTACGAGCAGATCGCAGCAGGTCCTGTTTCAGGGTTGTTTAAGGCTAGCCAGTTGGTTCCTAGCTCCAATTTCGAAACCAGGACATGCAAGGCTAGTTTCAAGTTCTCGCTACGAAACTGACCCACTAATTCAGGCTTTGGGTCCGAAACCGACTACCTCAATTTGGATCACTACCAAGAATACTTGTTCACAAAGTCCAATTAAGATTCCCACATGCCCAAATGCAGTAGGTTAAGGCATGTTGATGACAACGATACGGAGACAAATGACCCTTCTACCCTCTTGATGCTCCTCCGGATCGATGCTTAATGTGTAAGGGCTGCTTGAGATTCTCCTTCCCAGGCAGGTTCTCCTACTTAGATAACCCAGAAGTTTTTCCTCTTTCTTCGACGAGTATGAGTAATTTTTCCTTCACTAATTTCCTCTGGTAGATATAGTGTATCTCTCTACTTATGCTTTGAATCTCGGTGGAATAGAGAGAGATATCTGTCTGTCTATACTTTGCGCATACACAACTCGAAGTGGTTTGTCTCTGTTCGGAAGATTCTAGGATTTGCAAGCGAACATCAAGTCCCTCTGGTTAGCTAGCTGACTGTTCTAACAAAACTTTAAGAATTCTTCATGTTTTTATATGCAGCTATTGTTATTGATTCTGTCTGTTTTTAACTTTCTATGCTTTTGCTTGGCATCGTCTCTGTTTGTTCAGTCATGTTCCATGGCAACAGAATGCCTAGAGAGTTAGATCCCTTCTGTGAGTAGTGGAAGTCACGGAGACATGTGGAGGTTCCGATTTCGTGGCAACGAGTATGGCGGAAGCGCTACAAGGATCCGCGCGCACCCTGGGAATTCCGGGCTAGGTATTAAAGGTTGTGAGAGAGAGTTGATGGTCATGTGAGGGCAAAGCCTTGAGGCAATTAAAAGTAAAGCAGTGTGTTGGATATACACACGGGGGGCACACCGGGCGAAGGAACGGAAAGAAAGTTTATGGAGCCAGTCAAATGGTTTTCTGAGAGATTGTAGGAACCGTGTTCAATGCCGTGGGGTTGAAGTGATGTTTTGTGGATCTAACTTTCTCATTTCCGTGTTAACGGCGCGATAAGTATATCGTTTGTAGTTGATTATCGACGAAATTAGTTATTGAGTTTGATTTCCTGGAAGTTTTCATATCCCTATGGAAGGACTCTTCTTTTAAAATCAAGAATAGACATTTAGGCATGCCGTGTAACTAGGAGTGCTTGAAAAATTCACAAATTGGGATGCCAATAGTCATGCTCTCAAAGGGAACTAAGTCACCTGCTATCCAGGTAGCAGGTTGGTACTTGAACTTGTAAAGCTCCTTTTTTCCGAGGTGATGGGACTCATGTGGGCTCATGTGGGGCCTCACCTGATCTGAGATTCATCGTGTAGTTAGGCTCACTCACTCGAAAACATGCAACCTTGCCTTCAACTTTTTTTTTTAATCGAAAAACTTGCATCCAAGTTTAGCCTCCTTTTCATGAGACGTAGGGAAAAAAGAAGAAGGAAAGTATGGTTGTTATCTTCTTAGCTGATTGGATATCTTCTTCGTCATTGCCCATCACTTGAGAATAAATGCTTTTATATCTTGGAAAATAAGAGCTACATTTGTAGCTCAACGGACATAGATAACTGTTCTTCCTAGCTAAGGCAATTGGATTTTAGTTGGGATTCTTGTACGAGTAAAAGGATTTGATTTTTTTTTTTTTTTTTTGGAGAACTGGAATGATTTGATTTTTAAAAAAAAATTGATTGAAAAGTACAAAAGTTTCCATCTTAAAACTAAAGGGTACGGTGAATAAATTTGAATTACATAGCGAGCTAAGAACCTCTGCTAATGAATTTCTCAATGCAATTCGTCGCAACATTCATAATGATAAACTTTACGAGGACCTATTAGATTCCTGAAACTTGTAGCATTGGTCCCACAAACCCAAGTAAAGAAAGAAAAACAACTATTAGGGTCGGAGAGTCGTAGTCAAAAAAAGGGTTCTTGGCTTCTTTCTTTCGTCAAAATCGTGTAATTCCATATTTAAAAGATCTAAAGTGAAATTAAAGAGTTAAAAATCAAGTCAAATATGATTATTTCCATTGTAATGTTAAAAAAAATACAAAAAATATTAAAATGAATTACAAAATGAGAAAAAAGAATTATTTATAGAAATCAATAATTAAACTAGGAAAGAATTATTGATAAAAATCGATAATTAAACTTGGGTCTTCTCTAACTTGGACTCCATGTGCTCTAGCAAGGCGTCGAGGGCGACGTCGACCGCGTCTCGAAACCCCAGCTCCGTCACGTTCGGATGCGCGTAGGTGATCTGCGGTATCAGCTCGATCACCCTCCGCCGCATCCTCTCTGCCTTCTCTGGCGGATCTCGGCAGCACCTTCTCTATCTCCACCACCAGCCTCTTCTCCCCCTCTCCGACGACGTCGATGAACACTGAGTACTCGCTCGGGTCCACCGGAAAGTACCAACGGTACTGCGTGTACGCCGTGTGCGGCGAGAAGAACACGGGCACGCAGCCTGCGAGCACAGCGTCGAACGTGGACCGCCGCGTGAATGAGTCCCCCGGGGCCTGCAGACAGAACTGTGAGGCCGCCATGATGCCGATCACCCGCCCCGGCTCATGTCATGCGGCGGGGATGCCGGCTCGCAAACCACGAGCTCGCACCGGGCCGACTCGCCGCATTGACGGATGAGGTCGTTTCTTATTGCCGCCATGCCCGGGCCCTTCCGCGGTCCGCCGATGAAGGAGAACAGTGGGGCCGGTCGGACTGGCTCACGTGGTTATGCCACGCCAGCATCTCAGCTGAGGTGGCGGGATGGAAGTAGGCGGGTAAGGGATACCATGCTGGTTGGACCCGGTCCAGGGCTGCCGCTCGATCGTCAGTACCGACATGTTCTGACGGCAGGGAGGTCCAGGAGAGAGTTCGCTCCGAAGTCCGGGCCCTGGTTCGAGAGCCGGAGGAAGTCCCACGCTGTCCGGCCCACAACGAGGAAGTGATCCTGCCCGCCGCACCGCCCCCATGTGGGGAGGGACTGCACGTGCTCGGCGAGGTCCACGGCGAGGGCGTCTCGGACAGGGAGGCTGCGCTCGCGGAACATGCTGGACGCGTGGAGGCCAGCGTAGAAGGGGACGTAGAAGAGATTGGCGCGGGCGGGGTCGCGGACGCGGCACGGGTGGCTCTCGAGGCGCGCGTGGAAGATCATCTCGGCGGTGAACTGGCTGGTGGCGAACCAGCGGCCACCGGAGACGCCGGCGACGGAGGGAATGGGAGGCCGAGGCCGCGGTTGGAGACGTAGGGGCACATGTCCCTGTGCATGTTGAGGGAGCGGCAGCGGAGGAGGAGGTCGGAGTTGAACTTGGGAGGGAGGGGGTGGACGTAGACGGCGGCGCGTGAGCGGCACGAGGGCGTTTCGGCGATGCTAAGAGTGAGGTTGCGTACGGCGGAAGGTTGCGTACGGCGGGTTGGGAGGGGATCGCAGCGGAAGTAGAAGAGGAGGAACCAGAGAGCGAAGAAGGAGGAGAGGAAGAGAGCGGACTTGAGGTTGGAGGTCTGATCTTTGTGGTGTTTGGAGGAAGATTTGGGCTTGTCCGCCGCCGTCCATGGCAGTGCATATCTCAGCTTCCCCAACATCATCAACTTCTTCTTCTTCTTCTTCAGGGAGAGAGAGAGAGAGAGAGATGGAGAAGGAAGGTGGAGCCCTGGAGGAAGAAGGCCGCTGGATTTTAAGGATGTCAAAGTCAACTGGAATGCCCGACCGACCGACACACATGAACCGGGAAAGAGAAAAAAAGAATCGCAATTCCATAATTTTTTTTTGTGGGTTTTAATGAATAAAAGAAACATAAATTGCTGGTGGTGGGGACAATGAAATGGTACCGAAAGTGAGATGACACTCACAAGAGGTTCCCATCTGTTGAGAATAAATATTAGGTACCCGGTATTGTCCATTGTGGTACGCAGGCTCCCTTCGCCTGCGACACGTTGGGAGGAAATATTAGGTAACCCGGTATTGTCCATGTGGTACGCAGGCTCACTTCAAGTGCGACACTTGGCGCATGCGGGTCCGCCGCTGATGATGTCGACTCGGAGCTTGCGGCTGGGGAGGGGCGGCTCTTCGAGGTGGCGACAGTGAGGGGTTTTGGGAAGGTTTCGGCGCGGTTGTCTGGTGTGGAGGTGAAGTGGTGGAGGAGCGATTGAGAAGCCACAAACAGGGGTTGGAGTTGGGAGGGAGGGAGGCAAAGCCGCCGCGGGAGAGAGAGATTTTCAGGGGGAGAGAGAGTGTGTTCCCAATGCAGAGACTTTTCTTTTGGATTCAGATCCCTGACATAGTAAACTATGTCGGGGGTAACATAAGGGATTTGGACCATCCAATTCAAAAATGGACGGTCCAGATTGATCAATTCAAAATTTTAAAATTCCCGCTGAAAATTTTCCTCCCTTTTAAAAAGCTGATGTGGATCAATTTGAACCATCCATTTTGAATTGGACGGCCCGGATTGGATAATATCACCCCTAACATTATGTTTGGAGATCCAAACACTTTTCTGATAGGTGCGTCGCGTGTAGCTCGTGTCGCATGCTGAGTGGGCCAGGCAATGCACACTGAGTGAGACTGGGTGCCACATTGGCAATACCACGTGGACACCTAATAGTTTCTCATCTTTGGGGGAATCAATGGCATCTAAGTTGCACATAAAGTTGCTGAATCTTGGGTGAGAGGGAGGGGGCCTTGTGTTCTCCCATATTCCATGCGTGGTATCCATCTATACTCATTAAATCATGTGAGTCGTGCGTGATATTTATACTATCGCGATTGAGAGACCGTCGAATTCGAGCCTATTTGAAGCGGGTTCGACACGTTGCTAGGCCTCGTGATGGCCTCGGTGGTAAAAGCTTTGCGCTATAATTGCCTAGACCATGACAAAGTCAATTAGATCTTACATAGTGTGCATCGCTTAACAGAGGAAAACTGTATCGTTGCCAAATTACTTCCTTCAATTTGGAAACCTCAAATCGTGATTCCTCGAGAGAAGATACGATGAAATAAATTAACACATTTATTTTCAAAGTATTGATCGTCCGGAAGCACGAGAATCCGAGAGAAGAATTGGAAAGAAATGAATAATGTCATATACTCATCCAGCCCTAATCAAACAAGTTCTAGCATCTTAAAATAATGATCTCTTCCGCAAAACACTTAATCTAAAATTCGGGTCAAATGACAAAACAATGCAAAGACAATCGTTCCGGACCCGAGTTTGGATGCACGAAATGCGCAGATGATGAGTAAGAACGAGACACTAACCTTAGAATGAGAGAGAGAGAGAGAGAGAGGGGTCGCATCTGGAGCCGATGTTGTGCAGAAAAGTCAGAACTGGTGGGACAGGAACTTCTCATCGGTTTTTGGTTGATCTGATTCCAATTTCAATTGGGTGAGGAAATTTGATTGGACAAACCCTAATTTGACAAATGGCAAGAGTGAGATATTTTTTTTTTCTATAGAGAGAAACTGCTGTTGGCCAGAGAAAAAAAAAAAAAAGGTAGAGAGAGATTGGCTTTCTTCTTGCACATGCATTCTTCCATGCACTAGCTTTTGACGCCAATGCCTCCTGGACAAGAACTACCGACCCCGGGAGAAAAAATTCCAGGGTTTTGAGCCGGTCTAACCACGGGCAGGGTACTTGTTCTAGCCTTCCAATTGACGGTTTTATCTCGAAAACGGACTAGATCAGTTCGAAGTAGACCGTCATTGGGTTGTAGAGCGAGAAAATGATTTGGAATGAACTAAAAGCAAGTCGGGCAAATCCCGTTTTGGGCTAGTTTTAAGGCTAGCTAGTCTGGTTCCTAGCTCCAATTTTTTGAGACGGGGACATGCATGGCTAGTTTCAGGTTCTCGCCATGGAACTGACCTACCTAATTTCAAGTTCTAGTCTGAAACCGACCTACCTTAATTTCGATCACTACCGAGGATACTTGTTACTAAAGTCCAATTAAGATTCCCACATGCCCTTTATGGCTTGCTTTTTCTGATATACACTCGTTAAGATCAGGACTGCGCTCCTACGAGGAAAAAAGGTGGGATGTCTCATGTAGGACCCCGCTTCGAGTACCACCGCCGGAGCCTTGATGCCTAGGCCATCACGTTCAATTATTCTCATTATTGAAGTCATTACAAGTTATTATCATGCAGCGGAAGACATGAAGCATGATTAAGGAAAGAGAGTTCATGTATACTCATGAACGAACAACATCAGCTAGCCACGTCATATAGATAACTTACGTTCATTTGGTTACATTTTGAGTTCTAATACCATGTACATATAGAGACCATAAACTGGGTTCACCTAGCCCAACTATATACATATCACGTTCCCCGACCCGAACGTAAGTCAAAATGTCGCACTCGCACCTAACATGTAGACTTCTAAAAATCTCACCCTCCGCTCATCCGACCCCACCTAAGGCACCACTGCAGTCGGCCCACCACCTACTGCTCCATCGCTCGAGACATGTCCACCATCGTCCCCATCATCCTCATCAAAGAACTTGTAGGCTACTGGGCCCTCGCATTGCCCATCGATGTTGATGAATATCGACACAAACTTGTACTCCTAGTGGGCCATGCCCACGGCTACATCGATAGTCAAGGTGGAAATGACGCAGATGAGAGTAACACCAGGCGCGTTCGAAAGGTTAAAATCATGCGACTCGATCACAATAAAAATGGGAAGGCCGTAGCAAGACTCTGGGGGTGTCGGAATCGAGTCCATACCTGTCAATCTAAGACAACATATACCAAAAAAGTGTAAGTAAACTTCGCGAATAAATTCAATCACTCTAACGCTCACTTGATTCACCACATTTTACAAGCCCATAAGCCAGCCAATATAAGCTCACAATTTAAAGCATCAAGTAAAGTTTCACAGGCAGTCATGCACTAGATGAATGATACGTGTATATGTTCGTGCACTGCTGTGCATATTCCATTTTGCTGTTTTACCCTAGTCCAATTACCAAACTCGTAACTTCAGCATCCCTGTTGACGTTGCTGTCAATCCTCATGGCTACTCCCTACCATGAGATCCTCACTCCGAGGCTTCACGTTGCATGCAACGCAGTCCTCTTAGCGCCACCAACCAAGGCATCCCGTCTCCCTCGGGGAATGAATCTCAATTCTTTTTGTGGCCTTCACCCCCTACGCTGATGATATGTGATGCTCGTGATGCCAAATGCATATGTCGTGCGGGGGATAAAAGTACTACCATACAAAGGAATAGTGCATGCAGTATGCACCAGTTTAACACTTGCCTAACTTGGAATCGTTAAGACTAAATGTACATTTTCAATTACCTTTTCTGTAAATTTCTTAATAGAAACTTGGAATCGACTACATAATGATATAGCGCTATTTGATCCAAGCTAATCATTTTTAGGGTAGTGAATCACACCAAAAATAATCTCTTTGGTTGATCATTGTTAATATTGAATCCGTTCACAAGCAACGCTCAATTGACATATTCGGACACCACTTCATGACTAATTGCCACTCTCTCCCTCTGATGTCTTACTTGCCGACTTATCTTGGTGATCTATCATCCCACTCCTAACTTCGAAACTTTTATCCAGTGATGCGAAATCACCACAGAACCGTTAGGTCTCACACTATCTCTGGACCGATTCCAAATATCCCGAATTCACATGTTTGTTTATGCAACTACACGGCCTCATTCCACATCTAAGTCGAGCTCATATAAAGCTCACTGCTTCCTCACGCCACTCCATTCCACAGACCGCGCCATAGATCGAGTGGTGATGTTCCTTGAACCAAAGTTAGGTCCTCCATAACTACACACAATAGGAGTCGGCCTAGAGAAGACCGATAATAATCCCCTAAAACTATGAAAGTTGGAAATTTGCTCGCAAATCAGCCCTTCCTCTCCAGTTAAGTCAACCGTGACTAATGCAACTAATTCCACCTTCCCTGAACTACCCAATCGCGAAAAATGGCCCAGTCTAAAGCTTGCGCCAAATCCCCCTCTAAGTTGGACGAACATGGTGAAGCGAGAGAGAGAGAGTGAGAGAAAGGGGATTACTCGCCTTGAATTATCGGCGACTGTAGAAGGAGATGGCAATCTTAGCTCTGGTGGAAGAAACGGTCGTGAGTGGTGAAGAGGAGACGGGGTTGATCCACTGGTTTCTTCACCAAGAGTTCTTTGAGAGAGCCAGCCGGAAGAAGTGAACTCAGAAGGAGTTCCTCCCCTTTCTGTTTAGTCGGCGAACCTCGCGAGGGGAGAAAGAGATGATGGAATTTCAGCTTCCCAAGCTCATGATGAGCTGAACTCTTACTTCATGGTGGAAGCAATCTCACCAGATGTCCTTCCCTTTTCTTTTCTTCTTAGTTCCCATGCACGTCAGTTTAATTTGATTCTCCCATTCACGCACGGTTTCTCTTTCTTTCTTGTTGTCTCAGTTTCCCACCTTGTTGCTTGACTGTGGACTACTACACCGTGATTTTTGTGTGGCGTTAACTTTTGGGCTAAATTTTTTTTTTTTTCAGGAAATGATTCATTCCTAGGTTCAAATAATCCACCGTGCCACCTCGCGCACGTGCGGAAATTTGTAACCGTGAGCTTTAGAGTTGATTTAAACAAAATTTCTAAGGTTACATTCATAGTAAGTTGTTCGTCCAACGAAAATGACATTGCATAGTCCCTCGATTGGCTACGTCCTTTATGACTTACTGCGAAGATCTTTCGTGAGATATCCCAAAATGACCTTTATAAGAGAAAGGTGGACTTTGATCGAATCCACTATAACTTACTGTGAGTATATCTTGCAATAAATCAGCTTTCTAATCCATTTTGTCTATTCTATAATTATTTGGAACTAATTAAGTGACGGACTACCTCTTCACTTGTAAACCCTTTCCTTCGACGGTATAGGTTAATTGGTCTCAAAGGACATTCACTTAGAGGGTAATACCAATCGCAATTTACAAATCACTATGGCAATAATTGGGCATTACAGTTAAGATAGCAGTAGCCAGGGGAGCAGGTTTTTAGGATTCTACATCTCAAATTCGATTTCGACATGTCTATGCCCAGCCGATTTCATAGGACTCTTAGGCTTAATTAACTGTTGATCTTCCACTACTTGACATTAGATCGCGACATTAAAGTTAAGACAAATTAGCACCTTAATAAAAGAAAAAACGGTTGCATATTTGAAGACGTCAGCATTATTCTGAACAACCTAACCATACCTCAAAACAAAATTCTAAATATGTATCCGAAATGTCGCCACAAGCCTATGATTAAGTAATTAGACCACCCACTTGTCTCATTAATTCCAATTTCTCTATATTATTCTCGTCCTCCTCCTATTGGAGGAAAACGAGAAGAAGCACCTGTGTTTGCCACGTGGCACCCAAGTTATTGGACCAATCACTTTGTAAAGAAGTGCGCATGCATGGACTAAATTTTGTCTGGCAATTAGACTGCGGCTAGGATGAATGAGCAATCAATAATCATCCAAAGTTAAAAAAAAAATGAAGAAGGCCGTGTTTCTTCTCCAATTAAAATTTTGTTTATTTCGTGAAAAATGAATGATTCAGAAAATATTTTTCTAAAAATGATCATTTATATCGCTTGAGATAATTAGTCGACGAAAAATATTTTTATTAACAACAATAATTAATGTCCAAATATTTACGTAAAATGTGAAAATATCTTTCATGCGTTCATTTTTATAAGCGATACATGCAATTATCTTCTATGAAGCACTAGCACGTCAAAGGAGGTACAGTGCCAGTGTCGGACACATGTCGTGTGTCCGACGAGCGTTCGACACGCTCGGACACATCCGGAGCGGCGGTCAACACATTTCAGACTTCCAACATGCAATCAACAAGCCGGACTCGCCAACGACACGTGAGTCCGAGGGGAAAGGAGAAGAGGAAGTGGAGGGCGTGAGGTCAAAGGAGGCGAGGCAAGTGGTGTAGAGGAGGGTGGTGAAATGGCAGACGAACCCACGACGACCTAGATCTGGGTTTCATCGGCCAGAAAAATGACAAAAGCCAGAGACGAGGTTTGCTAATGAACACAAGCGACAACATGCGGAGGCGATTGGAGAACGAAACGACAGACGCACTCAGAACTCGCGAGCTTGGTTGTGGTCGACCGGTGAAGTCCTAGCAGGCGCTGGGAGAGAGATGAAAGATGCAAAGGAGTTTTTTCGTTTTGGTCGGACACAAAGGAGTTAGTTTGATGTAGAGGAGTTCAATGAGAGAAAAAAGAAAGCTTCGGGAGTAGTGTTGACCAGTCTTGGAGAGAACTGATGTTGACAAGACGCAGTCAGGAGATAAAGAAAGAGTGGGAAAATTATGAATATTTTTCATTTAGATTTTTTAAAAAAATCCTCAAAAAGTGAGCTTTTTCTTTAATTCTATCCTAAAATCATCACATGCCCAACAAAATAATTTTCATTAACATGTATATATAAAATTATATATTTAATATATAACGTGTACCAACATGTTGGAATTCTCAATTTCAAAATTATTCATTTTTTTGCAACAAATGGAGCCTAAATTTATTTTTTTTAGAAGATGTGAGAAAAATTATTAGATTATATGTAAAGTTCTTATTATGCTAGTTATGATAAAGTCATTGGTCCAATGCAGTTTCGTAAATGTGGAATATTTTCTTAGAAAAACCTATATCTAAATTCTCACGAATTCATCATCGTTTACTGTTCTGTCTTTACCCCGGCGATCGCTCTTGATTATCGAACAAGAGGGAATTCTCGGTGCACGGGCGAAGTGCACCTAATGCACTTCCGGCCTCATATCACGGTAAAGTCCTCGTGAAACTCATTAGATCTAATAAACCAAGAATATATTGCCGCTGAAAGAAAAAGAAGCCCAGTGAAACGAAAGCCCTAGAAATCTTGGAGACATTTTGACTTGCAAATTGATTGACAAAGTAGAGAGTCAATGCACTGATTGCTTGTTCCACGTTGTCTCTCCGGGCTTCATGCTTTCAAGCAAGTTCGCAAAGCAACAAGCGTGCATTTATCTGATGAGACTGAAAATTTTCTTGATGTACCGAACGATTGGAGCGTCCCTCGTACACAAGCTATTCAACTTAAGAAAACCAACAACCACCCAATTACTCTCGCCAAGACCACGGCGACTAGCGAGATCAATTGCCGATGATGGCTACCAACCAAGACAAACTAACAGGGCAACACTAGAGGGAGGGCAAATCGCAACAACGGGCGAGTTGTTTGATAATACTGGTATATTTACACATCAAACAAAGGAACATTAGGCCAAGGCAAAACACCTTTTGAGTACGACTTTCGGGATTCAAATCGAGACTACAATTCCATGTCCATTTAGAGTAAAACTAGATGTAACCCAAACTCACTCGACTATTAAAGGCCTATGAAACAAAAAGAGAGAGAGAGAGAGAGAGAGAGAGAGAGAGAGTTTAGAAGAAGAAGAAGAAGAAGAAGACTAGAAGCCTCTGCTACTGCTAGTTGAGTCGCGTTAGGAGCAGCTTTGATTGGACATCAATCATCGACCCTTTCCAAATTTAGTTCAAGATCCAATACAGATGCACCTGAAATTTGCCAAATGGCAAAAAGCCAGAGATCGTATTAGTTTTGGCGAAATCCACCGTCCGCAAATAAAAAGCAGCTTCTCGGACATCTGGAAAGGAGCAAAGTAAAAAAATGAAATAGTCCACATGCATAAGACCGCGAAATCTTGATTTACAATTAAAACAAGGTCAACTAGAGCAATCCAGATTGATCGCCCGTGATTGGGAGCACGGGAATCCGGATCGATTGCCCATGATCGGGAACATGGGTCACCATGGGAAATGAGCGGAGCAACTAGCACAATTGCCGACTTTGGCTAGCAAACAGAAACCAACCGATGAAGACGGATTCGGTGACCGGCAAATTGGCAGTAACCGAGGTTCAATCGAGCGGAGTCAGGTAGATTTTGACCTGGATCCACTGACCAAGTCCCAAATGTAAACCGCCTGAACAAACTATTACGAGAAATGACTAATCAGAGCTAAGCAATGATCCATCAATTTCAACCAGGGACCCAACATTTCTACTTTAGGATCAGCCAGCAATGACAGTCCACAATATCAAATTGATTGATTGATCGACCGAGGTCACTTGGGTATCGACTTGTAAGAACTAGCGATCGTGTTTGATGGCTGTGGTTTGAACAATGACAGTGATATAGATAGAAGTGCACGGGGGAATTTATGAGCCACAAAAAAAATTTCTGTGGAGATAACTTTCCTATACCATGCTAAACATCATGATATAGGAATTATGGCGTTCCAAAGTTGTATCTTCACAAGACAAATCCGATACAGAATGGTCATCCCTTCACAACTCAATTTGGGAAGTACTTTTGCTTTGATATGGCGGCCTCGCTGAGACGGAAGTACCCTACTCAATTGCACTCACTAATTCG
The DNA here is from genome assembly GCA_019149425.1 of Psidium friedrichsthalianum. Classification (NCBI taxonomy): domain Eukaryota; kingdom Viridiplantae; phylum Streptophyta; class Magnoliopsida; order Myrtales; family Myrtaceae; genus Psidium; species Psidium friedrichsthalianum. The sequence goes on along the minus strand of JAGVVM010000797.1, from coordinate 21,807 downwards.
ACTGGTTGAACAAAGGTTCGGAAGAGCAAATGTTTGAGCCACGCCACCATCAATCAAAAGTTCAATTACCCCGTAGGGTCGCAGAATCCTCTACAGAAGTTTGGAGATGGTAACACAACCTTACGATTGGGGAAGAAAACAGAATGCGGTACGACTATCTAGGAAAGTGTTGCGGAGGATTGTGCTTCTCCCCCTCGAGTTCTAGGGCCGCACCTGTCGAAGTTGCAGAGTGTTGGCATGATCACGATATTACGTAGTCATGTCGCGCAACTCGAACTAAGTTGTACGCAATCGGTGAGAAAAATACAATTATGCAGTAACGATGCGCAACTCAATCACAGAAACTAACATGTATTGCAGCACCAGTAAGAGATTCCTCTTAAGGATTTTTTCACTAGAATTTCCAGGTGCGCGATTTCTAAATAAAATTAGCGAACTACATACTCAGGAGACTGACCTCAATTAATTAAAGTGGACTCACAAATATCCCAAGGAATCTACTGTTTGAAAATATGATTAAGTAAACTAGAACAAGAAGAGAGTAAAATCGACATAGAAGTCAAACAGGCTCCCCTTCTTATCCCTGAAAGACTAGAGAAGCTAAAGTTCATCCTTTCTAAACTATCCCTGACAAGTTCATTGATCCCCTTCCACATCAGAGTTCCAACTAATCTTAAGAGAGGAAACATCGTTAGCAACAAGTTGCTCTTGCGGCCAGAACTCAAAGAGAACTATCCCTCTAGATTTACAAAAAGAGAAATACAACCAAGATCCTAATAAATCTCCAATAGACATAGGATAAAGACATCAGAATAGCTCGTGTCTCGCGCCCAATATTGAGGTTCTAAGGGATCTATTTCCAACAGACTAGAAGTTAAATGTCGTATTTGGAGCACCACACATTAAACTAGACGGAGACATTGTCATATGACCAAAAGTTAGCAACCTGTAGCTCATTATAACACTCAACACTCCAATGGACCTCCTCAGTTACCCATCATCCTCTTTGAATCACCATACAATAGCGGCAATACGTACGTTATTGTTGGCGTGTGTAACAACGCGCACAGTGTCTTACGTTAATTGTCGGAATGTGTAACAACGCGCGCGGTATAGGCCATTTGTTTTCCAGTGATCTCTGTGAACAACTAACAGAATCTTGTAAACAGAAAGCCATCCATAGCAATGGATGGTGTCGATCTCTATGGTTGGCTAGATATCATGGAATGAAGATCATATGAATACTATGTTTTATTGTCATTATCAATTTCGGCCAACCGATATATCGTGATTTATTAAATCGTGTCTAATAAGTTTTTAGAATCAGCTGCACTAACTGACGAGTCTACAAATCATCACAGGTGCATGAAAATTCGCGATTCTAATTGCTGCTTTTTAGGTTGGGGACTGCTTTGGCAATCGATTCACACTGCAGATTACCCTTTGGTTCTATAAGCATGAATTCGTGAGTGATTTGGTATGACAGCACGACATTAAAGCAGGTAATGAACGATCGCGATCAAGTGGCTTTATGATGGTTCGGGGTCCCAAGAGGATTCACTATCTCGAAAAAAAATGCCGGAATAAGGTGCAAAATCTTGTGAACTGGCTATACCAAGGAATTTAGGTTCTTATAGGCACATGGATTTTTCAATTATTAGGAGGAGGGAAAGGGACAAAGAAGAATACTGACCGGAGAAACAACGTACGAAGAGGTTCATCGAATTGGGCAATTTGTATTGGGCTTTCTGACAAAATACTCTATATATGGACATGATTAACAAAATGCTCGAGCAAGGACTAAGAACCATTTTTTTTTTTTTTGTTGGTAGACGCCCAACCCACCAAAATGAACACACCAAACTGAATTTGACAGATGAACACAGGTCGCTCTCTGTTTCACAAAGGTTATATTTATCACCCCTGAGTTAATCAAGTGAGAAATTAAGAACACTCTAGACTATGAACCTCAGGTTAAAGACAGTCGCCCTACCAATTTTAAAAAGCTGCAAATGTTTACAAACATGATTGCATCTCTTTGGGTGTTTACAGTTCAACAGCACTACTTGTTTCATCATTATTTTTATTACGTCCTATAATAATTTGGACAGATTAGAATGGTCCACGTCGACATTTGTCATCTTAAATAATTTCTAAAGATCCATGATCTAGACAAACTAAACATGCCAGTAGAAATTGAAAATCATTATTTACATTATAAGAAGTTCCAAGTACTCCGAAGAAATAGTGAGAAAATTTCAGAAACACCCAACTAACACACCACAACAGATACAGACAAGCATACTTGCCACAACAGTGCATGATACTAAACAACAGAAGGTCAGGGCACCAAGATAATGTGAAGCATGAAATGGAAAAAAGGTTATCTAAACCATGAACCAAAGAACAATAACGGCAAGATCAGCACCAGCCAAAGCACAGTAAAGCACAGAGAAAAAAGATGATTGAGCACACGGACAAGAGAGAAGCTTGCAAAAAGGACAAGGAGAAAACTGGGCAAACATCACAATATCTAAAGCTCGACTTTCACTTTCGGAAGACTACGAGCACAAGGCAAGTATCTTAAAAGGACGACAACAAAGAGACAAACGTCACAACCATGCGCAGATTTTCTTTAAAAAATCTTTTATCCTAGAACAACATATCAAGACAACCTCTAATCCGAGGAAGAATTTGTATTTACAACAACCTTCTGTTTTGCTTTTTCTTTTTTTTAAAAACAAATTAAGGATCATTTATCTCAACTGAGCCAATCAAACTTTCAAGTAATTTTTTTTTTAAATTAACTCTTGAGACATCCAGATAGAAAAAGAAAAATTAACACAAAAGCATGTTGCAGCACATCATAAAGAAATTAATAAAATCAATGCTTCATTTAGTTAAATATTAATGTGACAGTAGATGATTGGTTTCAGAGGGAACAGAATAAGGAGATAGGATGGAGAAGGCACTTGAGAATGACAATCGTGAAACAAGTATCAACCAATAGAATCTGAAGCCTCACGAAGCCACCAACTTAATTATCTATTAGGTAGCTTAGGCACCCAGCAACTATCGTCACACAATGCACATGTCCACTTCCGAAGTCAAAAAGAAAGTGCAAAGACATCAGATAGAGAGAGAGAGAGAGAGAGAGAAATTACCTGCAACCATGACTCAATTCTAATGGGCAGCACCATACCCTTGCCCATGGTGGGCACTCGTCGTTGGCTGCTGCTGCTGCTGCTGCTGCTGCTGTTGCTGCTGCTGCTGCTGTATCTGCTGAAGGAGGTTTGCAGCAAATTGCAATGTTGACTGATAACGCTGGTTCTTATCAACCTCATCTTGTGTGCCCTGAGCAGCCCCAGAAGCAGAAGACTGAATCTGCTGTGGTTGATTGGAGACATCGGTATATGTTGCGGGAACGGCAGTTTGTAGCTGAGAAAGAGGAGGAACTTGAGCCTGGCTTGCCAAGCCAGAAGAACTTTGCTGGTGTAAAAGTGGTGAACTGTATAACCCAGAAGTGGGAGGAACTTCAACTGGATATTGCTGGATGGAAGCTGCAAACTGTCCACCTTGGGAAGGAATATTAGTAAATGATCTAGAAACTGCCGCATATTGTGAGGCGTTGAGCATAGATTCTTGCATTTGGGTGGAAGGAAGGATGGCCGGCACTTGCATGGGCTGGCTAGCTGTGCTTGGGACAGATGTATAAGGTTGAAACTGGGAGACTGATGACATTGGAGGATTCAACTGACTCCCAGGTTGTTGCACTGAGTACCCACCACTATCAGATGCTTGATGTTCTTGCTTCCATGCTTGTAATGAAGGTTCATTGTTGGGTACAACAGGGGGAAACATTGGCCTCAAGTTTTGCTGAGAACTTTCCGTAGATGATGTCCGTGTACTTGCAGGAATTAATGAAGCTAGAGTTGCAATAAGCTCGGGTGTTAAAGCAACTCCAGCTTGGGATGCTGCGGCAGCATTGCTCTGCGCCTGTTCGTGAGAAGTTGAACGCATTGCAGAGGACTCACCCATGTGTGAATACAGTAGTTGCTGTGGAAATTTTGCCTCCTCTGGTGTATTTCGAAAAACTTGTTCCTGCTTAGGGGATGGATATCCATACTCAGGTTGGAAAGCAGGCATCCTCTGTGCATCACCAAATTGGGACTCGTGTTGTTGATGCTGCACAGATGCCTGAGCAAACTTGAGAACCACTCCATACAGTCGCTCTGGACCTGTTACCCTTAATACCTTCCTTAAAAATTCTGATGGAGGGACAAGAAATAGGGTGGTACCATCATCAAGTTTCGCAACACCAGCACGATCTTTGGAGCCCAAATACCGGAGGAATTCAGTGTAGGAACCAAATTCTTCTTCGCTGTCTGGCAAGAAGAAAACAATGTCGAAACCAAGAGCTTCCTTATAGTGTGTGGCTAGCAAATCCAAACTTGTTCTAGCCGAGCAGTTGACGACTTCAGGACTACAAAATAGGCAAATAAGGACCCATCTCAGTTTAACTGTAATAACCATCCTCAGGTAGGATACAGTATCCAAACAAAGTAGAAATCTAACACGACAACTCCTAGGAGTTAATTCAGGCAACTACTCAAGCATCTAAAACCCATAAATTTGAGAAAATGCATTAATAGCAATACTGAGCCACTAACACAATAACATAAAGAATTAGCGATTGCCACAGCAGCCAGTTCAATTATTAGTTTTATACTTCGGATTTAGGATTTGATTTGTCTGAAAAATTGTAGCCTATGCTTCTTCACAACAACGCCAGAACATTTACTAAATATAACAACAAAGAAGGCTGCAAAGACAGAATTTGCTATTAATGGAGAAGTTGGTGGGGGTTGCTAGTTTTACGACAGGGTACCAAAGACTTCATCCGAAATAGAAAATTGTAGCCCATTTCCTGGGGCAGTCTATAACCACACATACATCTACAAAAAATCGGGTCACAATTTTACATATAAGAGCAGACACTTACAGCTCTGCAGCGAGCCCCTCACCAACAGGTACACATCGAGCATGACAGACAGGTGTTCCGCCCTTGGCAATAAGGCCCCGCCAGATGTATTCATCATCAGGGCCTTGACCAGGTCCAGAAGCAAACCTTGCGCCCATTGGACTCAGACGACCATTTCCATGGGAATTGGCAAAAGGGCCTACATCAATTGCTGAACCAGGTCCATGGTCCATCCTCAAGCCACGATCATCTATTTTCCTCAAAGGAAAAGATGCTTCATCGGCAGGTAAAGAAGATTCAATCCTTGACCGCTTGGAGTCCCTAGGGAAATGACTAGCATCATAAACATCCCACGAGCCAGTGGCCCTCACAGGAGTCCTAACACCTGGAGCAGGAGAAGGCAGCAAACCAGAAGAGGGAGGAGATGACCTTCTCCAGCTTGGGCCCATCAGATTTTTCGCATTACCATCTTGCATGCCATAAGGCAGGTCAACATCATCATATTCTGAAGCACCAAAAGGCCTTGCCGCAATATTTTGACCAACACCATGTGGAAGTGAACCTGGACCCCCCGTGTGATTGTGACCAAACATATCCATTTGGGGGGTCCGGAATGGATGTTCCATTTCTGTCCTCGGCCCTCTAGCTCCTGGATGAAACGCAGGGTAGTCTCTGCCAGGTGCCAGATCACTACTAGAGAACATAATGGTTATTCTAGGATCATTAAACAGACGGCCCTGTAATCCTTCCTTGGCGCGACGGGCTTCATCCACACTTCTAAATTCCACAAATGAATAATGCCTTGAAGGAAAACTTTTGATTCTCTCAATCTCTCCAAATAATATCATTGCATTATGCAGCATTTGTTCATCAATCTGGACAGAAGGAGGGTAACCTACCCACAAAACTTTACTAGGTTGCCCATCTCCTCTTCTAGACCCTGAAGAATGAGAAAGCTGCAATAGAGAAGTCGCAATATCAGGAACCAGGTAGATAAGACAAAGCAATAGGGAAAATTTTATCGTCAGAATTTGAATTGAGTTTCTAATAAAACAATTTGACAAACCTGCAATTAATACACAAGAAACAACGTACTCTATATATCTTGATCAGCAAACAATTAAGAACTTGAAATAAAATTGCATGCAGGAAACAGAACTGAGAGCCATTCCAGATGCAACCAACTGAAGAGACATGGAACTGTAAGAGAAACTCAGGCATCCAAGGCTACAAGATAAACTTTTTGACTCACCTGTTGCCTTTTAGAACCTGCATGAACATCAGTAGGCCCCACGCCCCTACCAGTAAACTCCCTAGAGTCATGAGTGTCAGCCCAATGTTCCTAATTAGAAAGAAAAACCAGAAATTATTAAGTCACTTAACTTAAACAAGAAAACTTTTCTAACAGCTATAACATCTTAAGCAGACACGATAATAAAAAAATGAAGGAAAAAATGACAGCCAGAAAGTCATCTCTGAAAACATGATCACAAAACAGCTAACAGCAGCAGCAAGCTAATCTGATCGAAAGGAGCATCAGTATATGTTTGCAGAGTTAAACATGTCACACAATAAATAGTGTGACTAACACTAGGTTCATAGGGATTAGGAGGGAATGGAAAGGATCCAGCTAATGACCTTAGAAGAGAAAAGAAAAGAAAGGAAAGGACTAGTTCTCCATATAAAAAAGGAAAAGAAATGACGGAAATTGGGCCACTATAACTTTGGTTGAAGGAGAGAATAAAATGGAAAGGAATCTTATTGTATCTTTATGGCTACATTGTCCTTGAACTTCTTCATGGATAAAATGAAAAATACTAGAAACATACATCACTTTTGACCCAATGACCACTTAATTATCTCTATTTTTGCAAATACTATGCACATAATTCTAGTTAAAACCCACATTGGAGACCAAATTGCCCCTCCTTGCAAACTCATTTTAGCCTCTTGCTTGGTTTTAGGTGGTTTAGTTTTTAAAAGGTTTTGAGGGTTTTGAGCGGGTGTGAGAATTTAGGATTTGGAGAAGCACGTTGTTGGAAAGAAAATGGTCTTTTGTAAATAGGTACATAGGGATAATCAATGTGAAGGTGCAAAGTGATCTCCAAAGGTAAAACTCAGGTATGTGTTTGGTATTTTCCAAGGTATATGCATGTAAATGGTCATTGGGTGGAAGGTAAGATATATTTCTTACATTTTCCCCACATAAAATAAATGAAAATTACTCTTAGTAACAAGGCCTTTAGCCTGTTAAAGGTTCAATATCATCATCAATAAACTCGCGTATGAGACCCTCATTAAAATAATAAAGATATCTACACACACACACACACACACAGAGCACAATAAGTTCACTTTATTCAACAACAAACAAGTAATACACTTATTTGAAAATAAAATGGGATCTCATCATGACAAATAGTCTAGGTGTACAACATAGCACTCAAGAACATATATGAGAAAAATAAAAAATCCACAAGAAAAGAGTGTGCTTCACCCCTTAAAAGAGAACAAATAATCATATGATAAGCAATATATATTAGTGAGAAAAAAAAGCAAATGTGGAGTTCCCACAATCCCTTTAACTTCAAATCCCTCCAAATTTGGAGTTTTTTAAGGAGATTAGAAAAAGCAAGGAACGTTGATATAGTAATCCCTCCAAATCCCTTGATTTCAATCCGTTCTACCAAACAATGAATTCTTTTTTGAACTTTTCTCTTCCTCTCTAATCCCTCATAATTACTCCATCCAAACAAAGGCTAGCCAATATGTTGGATTTATAGCAATGATAAACCAGTTGCACAAATAAAAATAGCATGCACTTCAGTTGAAGCACTCCACTCCTAAAAAGATGCAAACATAAAATAACTAGCTAGGGCTCATTGAACATAAACTTGTCCAAGTAAAATTTCTCCCATAATTCTAAAATAGAATAACTTACTCTTCTTGAAGGCTGAGATCGCAGGAAGTCCACACGTATTTGATCACCACCTAATTGCTTTCCATTCATGTTTCTCATGGCTTGAACAGCGTCCTCCACTCGGACATACTCCAGTAATGCAGTATTGCGGTCTCTAAATAACTTGAAATCGTCAACTTTTCCAAACTTGAGAAATTCCTCTTCCAGCTCTTCCTTGGAACAGCTGGGTTGATCCCTCCAACCCATAATTGCTTGCAAGGTTTAGCCTAAAAGCAACACCAAGTAAGGACACCATGCTACCAAATTATATAAAGGGAGAAAGAAAGAATAAGACTAGATAAGGCGTTCAACACAAACATGGTATTGCCACAAGCAACAACTAGTACAACATCCAATCCATCATAGACTTAGAATAAGAATGAGCATCACATACAAAGAGGTTCGAATAAAGCCGTGGACATTTGAAATGGACAAGCATACAAATACACAATTTTGATCTTTCATTTGTATATCATCATTGGCTGCCTACACATATTACTCCCAGACACGAAAAGTAATTGAAGCTATCTAAGCACTAGCAATTAGCATCATTCTCTCATCAGCCAACACTAATGGCGGAAAAGTTACTTATAAGAATGACTAGGAACTCCAATAGATAACTGAGAAAAGAAAATGAGAAAATTTAACCAAAAAAAAAAAAGAAGGTAATGCATGCCTGAACACATCATGCCCGGAAATATCCGAGTGAGATTTATCCATTATCAACACCTGAATTAGAAACTTGAAGTAAAAACAGACATAACCATTTATTCACCAAAAATAAACACATTTCAAGCAAATTCTTCATAATTTGAACGCAAAGAAATTTTTAAATTCTTGAAACAATTCTCATAAAGAGCTAAAAGTTCTAACAATATACATAAACCATTTGAAGGTTTATGCTACAACTATATCAAACACCAATTTCATATACTAAATCAACAAAAAACTGGGAAGTATGAACAACGTCCAGAAAACTTTGCCTCTGCACTTTCAGAAGTGGAAACAATAAATCCAAACTCTTTAAAAGATGAAACAGCCATATAAAGAATTCATCAGGTAGCAATATAGTCAATGGTACTGCCAAATCTAAATTGTCACGATCTAATAAGTATCTCCTAAAAACAAAAGTAAAGAATCAACCTTCATATATTCATGTAGGCCTTCTATGGCATATCTCCAGCTTGATTTCAAATTGATTAACTTAGCCATAAACTTAAGCAATCTTACATTTGTTGGGTTTTCAAGCACCATCAAGAATACTAATGATGGCAAATGGTGACCTAGTGTGGCCCAATATTCTGGGTGGCAAACTCCAAAACGCTCAATGGAACTTTTGGATTTCCCAGTATTTGGCCCTGTATTTCTATAGGAAGACAGCTTCCAAAGAAATGCTTAGTCATGTGAGCAAGAATTCGTAGTTACTTCTTTGGCTTTAGTCAAACCTAGCAGATGCAAGGGTGGAAAACTAGATCCCGTAAAGCTCAGCCTACAACCACTACTTCGCTTAGAAAGTCTAAGAGATGTTTCAAGAAATGTGGGGCAAGTCACTCGTTGATGGTAGTTCATTTGTGCAAAGTGCAAAGGATTACGACATGCGAGATAACTATAGTTAGCACCATGACTAGAACTAAAGGGCGTGTCAACGAACTTCACAAATTGCAAAATCGTTTCGCTAATATGTGAGGAAAAAGAAAGAAGTTACATAACATTAGCATGTTTCCAACAAACTACCTACTGCATGATCAAAAGAGACATATAAATCAGACAAAATAACTGCACACACTGTGACCGTTATGGAGGTTCACAAATAAGGATGGTCACCTGTAGAATGATGTTATAGTCAAACTTTCTTTTCTCATCAAAAGTTTTCTATCGCTACAGTGGGAGGTAACCACGATTCATCAACTTTCTACCCTAGCTTCACTTCATCATTTCTCAATATCTCATATCGTTATAGGAATGACAGACTTTACATATCGTCGCATGGAGTAAAATCTACAATTTTTTCTGGTAATATGCTTCGCAGGATGGCTTTCAAATTAGTCTATAAATTGATCATCAAGACTATATAAAATTTTCTCACAAAAAAGACTATGTACATTTAGATTTCCCCAAATGGCAAGGGTTGCTCTGACATTCCCTGTTCTACTCAACGCACCGGACAGGTCCTAAAGGGACACAGCCATGACGGAAAGCCTATAGCCACATTGTTGGGACAAACAAGATGATCAGATAATGGATATCATCACATCATACAACTCCACTTCAAGATGTAGAGCGGAAACAGCGTGAAAGGAAAAATGTTGTAGAGGAAAACCCTATGAGGCATTTTGTGATGATTCCAATTTAAAGGAAGAAAATAACCAAAGCTTGTAAGAAGCTTCTTGTTCTCTTCTAAATGGATTACGTATCATCTGACAATTTACTTTTTGAACAGCCAAATTTTTAAAATCATAAACGGGTTTGTTCCTCGAGAATCATCAACAAAGTTCCATGCAAGTTCATAAATTTTCTGCCAAATGATTGCAAGCCTAGCAGCTGCGTAGAGCTCATTTCTCCAATAATCATGTCTAGAACTTTGGGGTTGTTGGGTTTGGGGGGGGTGGTTGTTGTGCGAAAAAGAAAACAGATTTCCCATCTATAAGACTTATTGCTTTGCCAAAAATTAAGCTACATCTTAAAATGTGGAGCTTAAGGTTACACCCTCAATAATGTGAAATAACACAGAATATAGATAACATCACTCTTATCACTGAGACCATCCTAAAATGCCTTATTCTTTGAGTGAAAATCGGTGGTGAAAAAACATCGATTATATTGAAAATATAAGTTCCTTAATCATGTAAATTTGACGGAAGACCAGTAACGCGACAAACCAAGTTCAGTTGGAATATACTCACCGGTGACAGAACTTGTGGGAGTTCTAAACTGACAACAACATGTTGATGGTGAGAAAGGCTCAGCCAAAATTAGATTTTCATGGGAGCAGCACAAAAATCAAGATGTATATTTCACAATGACCTAGATCGCGAGGAAAACTAGTGGCCATTGTATAGGAAATTGAACGAGGAGGGATACACCTCAAGAATGTCAAAAGTGATGGTAGACATCAGTTGCTACTTAAACCATATTTTGAAACTTTCATTGGAGTCATAAATTATGTAATATGGGCATGTCGTAGTTTATCAGTCATCTTGATATTTTTTGAAAGTGCCAGTTTTCAGTTAATTCATTTATGTAAATCAGCGAGTTCTCGCTATTTTTCCATAAGTCCAGAAGCCCAACAACATAGGATATCTTATCGGGTATGTCATAGTTTATCAGTCATCTTCACATTTTTGAAAGTGCCACTTTTCAGTTAATTCAATATGTATAACCGCGAGTTATCTCATTATTTTTCCATGAGTCTAGAATCCTTAAAAAGAAGATTAAACAGCACAGGATATCTCATTGGTGTCTTTTAGTGGCAGTGTATCTTGTGGGTCAACCAGATCAGCAGTGTTGACAATCCCCAGCATAAGAATAACTGAAATTGACTCAATTACCCGGATCACGGTTTGCAGGGAGATTCACGTGACAATGTACACTTATGTTTAAAAGCATAAATAACCTGTACCGAGATAAGGCAATAGAGAGGAGTGTGGTAGTCCAGCTTCAATAAGCAAAGTTGAGGCCAAATGCCACGCGACACCTTGATTGACAAAGTTCAAAGTACTTCCAAAGACATCCATAAACCTTGATGCAGAAAGATTATTATCGTAAAGAATGCTTGATGCAAACTGGGCATGGAACAGGAGGAGGTAGCTCAGAAGTAGATCATGGAAATCAATTGAGTCTCCCTCATAAGTGAGCGACACATCACATCAGAATCTCATGGTTCAATTACTCCAACTAGTGTAATTCAAGTGTCCAAGCAAGAAAGATATAGAAGTCCTGCAATGTAATACTTTCTTCCTTTTGCCAAAACATCGACTACAATTTCATTTTTCAATTATGACTAGGAAAACTGGAAAGAAGTATTATGTTTGATCCAATTGAACATGCAATGCTAATTGCAGTTCACCACACAAACTAAAGCGCAAGTTTAAAAAGAGCACCCTCGATATGGAAAGCCTCCATCCAAGCAGGCATAGCCACCATGAGACCTCGTAGAAACATCAGAAGGGATTCAAAAAGAGAATAGGGAAAACCAAAATCTAGTCAACTCCGTTTTCTATATGTGAAAATTGTCGTACCAAACCCCCACAGCCAAAAAAAAATAGAAAAAACTGAATCCAAAAGCGTAGCCTGTACCGTCCAGAATTTGACCCTCTCATAGTTCAAGTATTATGCGTAGCTTTGACACACTCAAAATCTAATGGCCAGGGACAGAACCTTTGTCCTCTCTTTTGCCGTTCTCTGTTTCTATCAGTCTCCTTTTCGATTTTCAAAAGTATTAAGTTTCAAATATGCCATGCTTGCACGAGGATCAAAGTGAACGTGGAATCCTAAGCCAAATCGTATCAACTGCTGAACATAACAGGAAGAGTAGGAGGCCCCATTATTCGCAATCCTTGCTACTAAAAGATTTGTAATTTTTCAATTTCTCATGATTTTAACAAGCCTACGTTTCGAAACTAAACCTAATTGCCATTGCAAACGCATTCGAAATACAATTTGCAGGATATGAGCTCCTTCTGTCTTTGTAATTGTATCTTACCAAGTCAATCAAGCGCGATCTTATGCCAAACTTTCCAGACCTGAAGATCGCATGAAAGCACAGCAATTGATAATTGAAACCACAGAATTGCTGTTCCAGACAGACATTAAACATTCTACGGAGAGACACACAAGTACAAAAAGGAAGCACGAACAACCGCGAAGGCTGAATAAATCTACACAAAAGGGCAGTACAAACCGGCCGAGCGAACTCGATCTTAATCAGGTTCCCCTTCACGGAGGTCCCCTGCAGCGCGTCCTTGGCGGCGGCGGCGTCGTCGGGGCGCTTGAAGAAGACGAAGGCGAAGCTGCGGGAGGCGTATGAGGTGGCGTCGAGCGCGCCGTACTTGCCGAACACGTCCATCAGATCCGCGTCGGTGACGTCGGCGGACAGGTTGCCGATCCAGAGGTTGTTCGAAGGCGGCGTCTCGTAATCGCCGCCCGATTCCTTGGCGGCCCCGTGGTGGGAGGGCCGGATGGACTTGCTCGGAGGCGGCATTGGTCGGAGGAGAGGAAACCCTAGAGGAGCGGCTGAGAGGTCACGGAGCAGAAAAGAACAAGGGAAAGTGATCGAAGCGAACCCTGGAATAGGACGAGCATTCGTGTCCGTGAGATAAGAGACGATATATTAATATATAACCGCTGTAACGGAAGCATAGAGATTTCTAGAAAGCAATATATATACATGCAACATCCGATGCTCATTTGGAACGGAAAATTTCAAATAAGGATCTAATCTTCTCTAATAAGAATATGAATTATTCTTATTATTTCAGAATGAGCTTGACCATGTCATTTTCATCAATTAATTTTTTCCTTTTCCTCATTTTTTTCCTTTTTTGTGCTTTTCAAACCTTCCTTTTTATCGATGGGCAATCTCAAATGATAGCTAGCCACCGATAAAGGCTAGGCGAGGCCACTCTCAAAGCTAGCAAGAACAGCCCTCACCACGCTTAGGTGAGGCGGCCCTTGCCCATGGCTGGCCACCGGCGCGAAGGAAGGGAAAAAAGAACAAAAAACAAGAAAAAGGAAAAATAAATGATTAAAATGCTCTTAATTATGTCCTTTTTTTGAAACTATGAGGACAATTTAAGCATTTATTCGAAATAAGATTCACTTTAGGCTCTAATTTGAAAAAATAAAGACATTTCAAGTTTTTGTTTGAAATACTCGTATAGTATTTTAATTTTCAAAAAATAATGGAGGCAATGGAGGCAAACACCCGCAATAATCTGTGTTAACATTGATATATTTGAATTCGTTCCCCGAGTGATCTGAATAAGCATTTATTAACCACTTTCCATATATAATTTGCGCATTCTTTCAAAAGGAATAGATAAAACCCTTGGGAATACTAAAAAAATGATTTGATTTTGTTGTCCGAGTTAAACTTTGTCTCAACCGAGAGCAAATCACATTGCTACGGCCTTAGCGTGAAACATCTCTCGTCGGAGTTTCCGACACGATGAAAGAACATTGTTGACATCCATAAGGACTTCATCGCAAAAAAAATAAAAAATCAAATCAAATCAAATCAAAATCAAAATAATAAAATAAAATAAAATCAAAATCAAAATCAAAATACGCGAACAAACAAAACGTTATGAAAGATAAAGAAAGGCCACATAACGAAATTCGGGTAACATATTAAAGAACACCAACATTGATGCCTTCATTCTCCAAGTGAATATATATATATATATACATACATACATACATACACGCATATACATATAAAGGCTCTGTTTATTTTGCGAAAAATGAATGATAACGAAAATTATTTTCATCGTTCATGAAAATATTTAGACATGAATTGCTATCGAGAATACAACATTTTTAATTGACTAATTATTTCAAGCGATACAAACAAACACTTTTTAAAAAGAATTTTCTAAACCATTCATTTTTTGCGAAATAAAGGAGCTGTAGAAAGCATGCTACGATTTTGCATGATTCAACTACATCCAGGATCAGAGTCATCACGCCTGATCGGACTGACATCCTCCACCCGACTTTGAAAGTCTCAAGCTAATGAAGCTTTAAAACCGTATCTATAGATGCATTGTTCCCAGAATCTATTTTGTGTGCTCATAGCCAAGTGCCTGACAACGTTGTAGAACTTATTCCTTGCTTTGAGGCTGGTTCAACAGTACAAGAAGAAAAAATATAAGCGAGTATAAAGGAGAGGAAAACCATCGTGCTCCATTGAATACTTGCTGTTTACATGTCAACATTGTCTACACCGGGTGCTTAATTGCATCAGATTCAGATGTACGAAAAAAGGACAAACTTCAATTTCCTGAACTTCTCGACGTTAACAAAAACCTTCTCAGAGACTCAAAAGAAGAGCTTGTAGCTTAATTCTAGGATCGAATCACTGTACCTGGATAGAGATGCCCGAGTGAGATTGCTTTTTACTAATTACATTTGAGCGACTATGCTGTCAAGCTCAGGTGGTCAGTGGTCCACGTTGCAGACAGTTTTCTGGCATTTGGACTAGCCTTCGCGCCACAAATCTTGCTTGCCGTGATGTGGCGTTGTGGCAGGAGGCAAGAATCTCACCAACCATCCCTTCAAGCTTTTCATTCCGCTTATCAGAACCTTCTCAAGTGCATCGATCTCCGATTCGTATTGTTCATAGATGAAGAAGCAAGTAAACGAACAGACAAGAGCTGCAATCACAACCGACATCAATTAGGATGAATAAGTAACAAATCTTGTACCACTCTAATCTGTACTAGTGTATAGCCACTAACTCGTACCTGCCCCAACTGCGAAAGTCAAGTAATATGATACAATCAGCTTCAAGAAATACATAGCGACTGCAGTCTGCATTAGTTTGAAAAATCACGTAAATAGACTTTATAACTCCAGATGCATTGTTAGTTTACGTCTTAGACCCAGAGGATATGGAGCTAATTGAGCATCAGCGACTCGGATATGCGAGATGAATGCATCTGTCTGCTCACGCATACATTGGATGTTATATCTCAACAAAGAGGGTTCACTGAGAAAAAAAAAATGGTAATAGTGCCAATATTCCTGAGCATTTCAAGTTGTTACTTGGCAACGTATCAAGTTGCTTGTTCATGAGATAACCGAGATCTTTTCTTCCAGACCCAGAAAAGAAAGCGATGTTTTTCTTCAGCAAAGAATCTAGACACTATGACAGTTAAGCAGATCATGATGCACCACTACAACCGAAAGGGCAAAGCGGGGGTAGTACACCGTAATTATGAGTGGATATTGCTATGACAATACAGGAGATAATTCCTGAAGTCTCAAATTACTATAAGAAGAAATTACATTACATCAGTAGTCATACCTCAAAGAAAATGTTCCAATCCTCTCCTCGTGCCAATGATCTCATAGTATGGACCCCTCTGTTCCACAACAAGATGATACTCCCAAGCGACTTCTCCATACGCTTTTTTGAATATCAAAACAAGAGAAAGATGCTGCTTTGTCAAACCTGTTGCAAATAACCAAGCATATGATCTATCATTTAGTGAGTCAATGCTAAAACGCATCAGACGATAGCCACCATTCGAGAGGAAGTATAAAAAGTCTTCGAGTACTTACGGACAAGAAAATAATTTTTTCAAATGCAAAAGGGATCCCAGACCTTTATACACAGTAAGACATTTCAAAACTAAGTATAAACGATTGGTCTTGCTGATAAAGCCAACAAGTTTGCCCTAGAGATCTTGCTAAAGGAAAGTATTAATTCCATTCCTGTCTGCGAGGATAATGAGTGCTGCTTCTACAATCATTACTAAACTGCATACTACCACAGAAAAAGAAAAACCTGCCACGCAGCCACTGATCAAATAGCAAACAAAGAATATTTCTTGCTTATATGCAAAAGCAAAGCACCTGAACTGCAAAAGCAGAATTCTAACCTCCAAAAGAAAAAGTTTGCCTATATTATTGCTCAGGCATAAAAGAGAGGCCAAGAGGAACTAAGTAGAACGAGAACTTGAATTAGTCAACATTTGCAGGGACACATTCCCACTTAAGAGAAACTTTTGACAGAAAACGTAGAAAAGGATGGCAAACCAGGAAAGATCTTACTTGTAGGAGCAACAAGTATTCATACTTACAGGTATGATGTCAGATAACCATACCCAAACAGAGCCATCGTCATCGTGAGTAGTAGAAAAGCAGTAGATGAGATAAAACTTCTTCCACTAATGAAGAACCAGTAAAACAACACCTCCGAAACCAGAAAGTAGCTAAATGTCTCCTTCTCATCTCTCCAAAGCAAAATGTCCGCTACTGCATTAGCATGATACGTCAGAAAATTTAGACAGTGATGTTTCGTAATGAAGCATGTATTTGTCACATGCATGACACTGCATAACAAGACAAACTGAAAGGACTTTCATAGTGAGAACAGACTAGCCTATTCAACGAGTAGAAATGGCAGCTGTGCTTAGGTCCGGTCCAGATATTTTTTTCATCAAATTAATCTGATTTTTGGTCAATTAGGCTCTGTATGCAATAATGATGATGGCAAAGGATAAAAAAGCTGTCAAAGATCAGAGACAAACGATGTACGTTTTTGAAAACATCCCGCCATCATATGTCACCACAACAACTGACTGCACATTGTTTGTTACTCCACAAAGAGTGGCAGAATGAACGTAGTAGATTTTTAGGTTTTGTTACTGTTACATTGAGACAGAAAATTTTTACCAAGAAACAGTTACACTATCATTCAATTCGTGCAAATAACTCAATTAAGTAATGGTCGCTTTACACAAAACAGTATTCAGCAACTTGGAGAAGGCATACAGAAAAGGTAGATCAATGTTGTAGATTCGAGTATCTAAAGAGCTTCATTGACCAAAGGGAAACTTATTCTGAACAGAATCATCTTCAGAAGAAGAAAAATAATGTAGCTTTTCACCATGGATAAACATTGATTTATAGACTTTTTAACTTAGTTAAATTCGACCCCAAAAAAGAAAAATTAGTTAAATTCTCAACTTGACAACAACATAATTAGCACTCGCACCAAAACATGGGTTAATGAACCTTAGCACAGGTATTTCATGGGCTAAGGTTTACCTGCCTAAGGAGGTTTCCTCGTCATAAAATTGAAGAAAAAAAAATAGCATGGGGAGAAGGTCAATGAGAAATAAGGTGGTTTCCATTTCTTCTGGCAGAATAATAAGGATAATTCATCAATCTAATAAAACCTTCAGCAAAATATTACCATAGATGTACAAAAAAAAGAAAAAGAAAGTTTCACAGTAAGAGTGGTATCACTAGAGAACCTAAATTATATATGATGGAGTAAAAAGAAAACACAACCTTTTCCACCACCAAGCATCCAATCTGCTTTTGAATGTTCGGGGAAATCACCTTGTCCCCATAAAATGAGTCTCTGGAATAATGAGAGAATGATGCAATAGTTCTTGCGATGCCATCCTGTTTGAGCAATAACAAGTGAATACTCACATTCAGACGCGCATCATGAGACTAAGCAAGGACAACCATGTTGTAGCAGGAAAGCTCAAAAAGTATCACTGACATTGCCACAAACAGCCCTAACTGCAAGATGATTTGATCGAGCATTTATAGTATCCCAGTGAAAGTAAAACAAGGGAACAAAGGTGACTGGCTGCAAATCAATGAAGCGAACATCCAAGTTGAGGACAGCATTGCAAAGAATAAAAGTAAGAGAAACATGCTGCAATAATACCCAAGACGAGGACCAAAAATGAAGCAGATTTTCGTGTTTGCCACTTAGGGATTGCGTAAAAAATATGCAGTGTAAGAGAACTGCTTGATACTGCTAATGCTCATAAGAATTACTCAACAGAAGCCAAAAATAAGTTGATACGGGAAAAAAAGATGTGTTCCACTTAACCTCGAAAACTACCACAGCCTGAGAAACTACATATCATCGTCAAAACTGAGAGGACGATGAGATCGAGATTTTTGCATATTCCCAATTGAGCTAACAAGCTCTTCCACCTTAAAGGAAATCCCAACATAAGATTTGATGAAGCTCACTGGTGCAAGGACCATAGACAGGCCCATCAATAAGGTTAAATAATCCGGGAAAGCCTACTCCATAATGTGCAAAGCACTAAAAGCAACAACTTAAGAGGAGATGCTCACTTCTAGGGAAACAATTGGCAAGTATTCAACTTGCTTCCGGGCTGCACTGCAATCAAAGGTTCTATTCCTGGAGGCTACTTGAACAGAATGGCGAGCTGACAGCATATAACTATTCTTTGCGATGCCCAATGATTCATATATCCCTTCAAGAAGCAAGCAAAAATAGTAGACCATGCTAACAGGCAGCTTTATGGAAGGCCTGCAATCAAGAGAAAGATATTCAGCCAGTGAGGAGAAGTGATTATTACCGGGAACAATCAGTTTTAAAAGGGTCAAAATTACACACTTACCAGTGCATTACACTTCTAGGATAACAACAACCAAATACCAACCAGATAACCAAATCCAAAATCAAATTAAGAAAATATTAAAAGTAATGCAATGTATCTGAAATATTTAAGCTCGACATCATCGTTATTTATTAGAGCAATTAAATGAGTAAACCTATTCTTTTGAAAAAAAAAATGCTTAACTAGCATCTATCCCGTCTAAAACATACCTGATTATCCCCTCCAACCCATCCTCCAAAACCAAAAGAAAACGAAAAAGAGAAAAGCCACCACTTTGGCAAGTAAAATTCTGCACTAAATAATTCAACTAAGTAGTACAAGAAACTCAACAGCTGCTCTTAAGAAAATATTCCGCGGAATAGGAGCAGTACAAATGCATTTCTAATAGTCTTTCAGATTTGTAGAACAGCGGTTTACATACTAACTCCAAATTTGCAATCGATGGTGCTAGAACAATCAAGATTTCCCTGCACCTTTGATATCCCAAGCCTTCCAATAAGAGAGAGATGAATTCCCAGAACTTCACTGGTTCATTGTTAGTGATGAAGAATGCCTAAAAACAGTCCCAAGATCAGCAACAATAGAATCAGGATAGCAAAGAGATCAGCGGCCAATGATGTAATCAAAGCAATACCTTTCCCGCTACAGAGACGATCCGAGAACATAAAGCTTCTTCCGCACAAATATTGGCATGAGCTACATTCTCAATATAGGTGAAGTCGCACATAGTTTCTCCACCTCCTATAATAAACTGAAATGAGAAATTCTGTTACCTTAAAAATGATTCTTGATGGAGTTAAAAAGCAATATGCGATCACAATAAGAAGACTCAAATTTCGCAAATCAAACCAAACTGCTATTATTACAGAGTAAATACACTACGTTAACAAGAACATTTGGTAGCATAAACATTCAATTTGGTCCACAAAATTGAAATGGGGAAAATAGACAGAAGGATAAGAATGAGTTGCTCCAATCATACTGCTTAACAATTGTTGTAACAGAATGCACACTGTCATAAAAGTCAATAACACATACAGACCTTTTACAACTTCAGTAATAAAAAAATGTGGTGGCTTATATTAATTGAGGAAGTGCACAGAAATCTCTCAAACCTTCATCCAGCCAGATTGTGCTAGCTTCACAACTGTTGGCACAAGCTGTGTATCTCCAGGACCAAAAATGTTGCTAGGACGAAGGGCACATGTCAAGAGACCGTCAATATCGTTTGCAAACAAAACCAGTGCTTCCGCTTGAGCCCTGAGGTCACTCAACATGTCTGCATACTGCTTCATCGTACAGAGAAGATCACGAAAGGAACCAGCACGTGAAAGGATGAATGAAAGAAATCCTCATAAAATGTGAAAAGGCACCATCAAAGAAAGATACATGCCTTCCAAGGGTAGGGCAATGATTCATTTCCACCATTTATGTCCCTTGAACCATCGAAAACAACATCCGCAGAGCTGTTGTATATTAGCCGTTTGACTTTGCACTCTCTACAAGCGTTTATGACGTTTTTTACACCTGCATCAACATATGAAGAGGCTAAGACAGCTAATCACCCAACTGAATTAATTCCAGAAATCTCTTTCTACTTGGTATTGCTATAGCTGACAGAGAAATTTCTTATTTCTTACCTTGAACAATGATCATGTAAGAGTTGTAGACATCTTGACCGAATAAATCAGTAACATCCGTACAGAACACGGCCTGTGAACCTTTAATAACTGTGAAGGTAAAATCAAAACCAACATGGATCAGTCATACCTATTTTATGTTGGAAGACTAAGACCATGAAAAAGCAAAAACAGGGATAAAAGGGGAAGAAGAAGATGTGACAAGTTATATTTCATGCTAAACAGAGCAGTTGGTAACTGTCTTTCACTCTCAACCCTACCAGAATGATAGCATCTATAACATATCAGGAGAATAGAATACTCTTAAATATTATTTTAGGTTCAACCAGCGCAATCCACCAGATTGCAAATTGAGCAGCATGAAATTTCCAATTACAGGTGAACAAGCACAGCTGATACTTACTCATGCCAATTAACTGCCATGGAGAATACGACCATTCAAATTATTATTCTACACCGGACATTTCTATAGTTCCTTTTGCTTTAATATGGCAGTTCATACTGATATTTCTCGATCAGGATCATTCAACAGCCTGCAATTTTGCAGTCAAACCCCTTCCACCCTGAGAACAGAGTGCCACTCATTTCTTGAATTTGAGATAAAATTGAAATGCAAAGTTTCTTCATGACAGTAAGCAAGAATGACCACGACTATTGTCACATGGAAAGGAGAAAATTTTGGTTCCTGCATAACACGTATGTCAATGCGTCGTAGAATGGAAATGCAAATTTGTTGATCTCTGCAGCTGTAGAATACTCAATACACACTTCTGTATGAACCTCAGCAATTTCTCCGGGGATCTCCTAGAATTTAAACGAACATAGCCCAACAACGGTAAACAGTTTGATTCGGAAGCAATCTCTCCTAATTTTTCCAACCGTTTTCTGTTCCCAAAAAACTAAGTAGCTACGTCACCACACGCATACGCAGAACAACAGCCGAAGCACAATGTGGCAAACATTTCCAACTTCACACTTTCTTTTCCTCATATCTTCACCATCCACATTTTCACGTCCGATCACATGCACAAACGCGAATCAGGCAGCTCACCTAAAAGAACGGATGATTTGTCGCGGACGTTGAGGTGATGATAGGAAGCCAGG